>CAUYLG010045434.1:0-42991 GCA_963573385.1 Cacajao melanocephalus | reverse complement strand
TTCCTGATAAATGACCGTTTCTTGCAAATCTTGTAGTAGCATTGGAAAGGTGGCAGGTGGGTGCAGACACTCTGCTGCTTTGCGCCCTCCCTGCACAGAATGTGGTCTGTGCACACCCTAGTTTATTCGGCATGCAGTCACGTGGTCCTCGCTGTTACTCAGAAAAACTGAAAGGAAAAGACACCTCAGAGAAGCATCAGGGTGACCCCACCCGCAGCAAATCATTCCCAGTGGCTCCGCAGGGCTGAGGCTCTGAGTGGTTGCAGGGCAGAGTCCCACACATGGCGCATGGCCTCCCCATACTCACACTGCCTGGTGAGCATTTTCAGAAGGACTGTGCTGGAGTCACAGTGGCGGGGGTGTGGTACCCAAAGCACCTGAGGGGGCCACTTGTGCTGCTGGGTTCCTGGCTGTCTAGTGTGGCATTGGCCTGTCTGCTGTGATGGTTTCCCCTTTTTGATAACAGCAGCATGAAGCAGTCCCCCTCAGAGGCCTGATGGAGGAGTGAGCATTCAGCCGGGCCCAGGTTGAAGGGGTGCTTTTGAAATAGGCAGGTGTCTTGGGTGTGAGGAGAGAGTTGATGGCAAGACACAGCAGCCTGGAAGGATGGAGGTGGGTGTGGGAACAGGGGCTTTCATGAAGCAGGTTCCAGCCTCCCAGGAACCCTGTGTTTCTGTGCCAGGCAGTGAATTTGTTGCTACAGACACCCATCAGCACCCATCAGGGGGCTTCCTTGTGGGTCCCTAGGGAGCCTGAGGAAGGTCCAGAAGGCCCCGCCCTCGTGCATGGCCGGGGCTCAGTGTGCACAGCCTTGAACATGCGGTGACCTGCCCACTACTGATGCTGGCCAAGGAGGGACGGTCCTGGAGTTCCACCAGTCAGATAAGATTCTTCTTCCCCAATAAAGAGCAGGACCAGGAAGCAAGAAGTGGGCTGGGGAGAGGGTGGGAGTGTTGTGGGGTCCTTGTCTCCCAGTGTGCTGCTGTCCTTAAAATCCACTTTGGTGGTGAGGGTCTCCCGGGTGTGAATACTGACTCTCCCTCCACCCAATGCCAGTTTGCAACCCCAGAGAGAAGGTCCCTGTGGGCCCCACTTGAGCTCCCCAAGAGCCCCTCTGAGTCTGTCCCTCTGCCAAGCTGCTGTGCCCCCTCTGGAAGTGCCACCACCGATACCATCACCTGAAGTGGAAAACTCTGGCTTCCTCTTCCGCCTGTCACTATGACATCACCATTACTTTTGGCCCCGCCCCTCACCCCCTTTGACCTTTACTAATAGGTGCTGGTCAACTAAGGAGCATTGTCTGATTTGAGGTTGTCGTGGAAACCGGCTGGGGCAGCTTCAAGCTATTGAGAAGCGGTGGGCCCTTGGGGCGTTTGGATTATACTCCAAATCTGATTCCCAGTCCAGCGCTCCCACCCCCAGCGGCTCCCATTCATCTGTCCACTTGCCTAGGAAGGGCTCAGGGCAGCGTGTGGGGCTCGGGGAGGGAGAGAGAGGCTCAAGTACATGCTGGGATTCATAACTCATATTTACACTGAATGTTAGGAGTTAAATTCAATCAAAGAGCATTAGAAAACATATCCTAGTTTTCAAAGCAACATATATCCAAATGTTAAAATCTGTATGCATTGGCATACAAAATAACCATACTTTATTAAGAATTTTAGAAAGACATATGGAGGGCCAATGAAACCAGTTATTTAATTTATGCTCACATTTCATAAATTCACTGTGAGGTGTGAACTTTCTCAATGCACTACCACGTATCAACAACTTTCAGAGTCAATCATGGGTAGCTGTATGGACCTCACCTAGCAATAGAGGAAAGCAAAATCCAAGACACAGCTTTTAGGAAGGTCTAGAAAGTGCCTGCTCTGGCCGGGCACAGTAGTGGCTCACGCCTGTAATCCCAGCATTTTGGGAGGTCGAGGCTGGTGGATTGCTTGAGCTCAGGAGGTTTAGACTAGCCTGGCAACGTGGCAAAACCCCATCATGTTGCCACCAAAGCCAGCTAAAATACAGAAATTAGCTGGCTGTCGTGGCACCCACCTGTAATCCCAGCTACTCAGGAGGCTGAGGTGGGAGGATGGCTTCAGACTGGGAGGCAGAGGTTGCAGTGAGCTGAGATGGCAGCACTGCACTCCAGCCTGGGTTACAGAGTGACACCCTGGAAAGAAAAGAAAAGAAAGAAACGGGATGGGAAGGGACGGGTGGGGTAGGGGAGGGAAGGAGAGGGAAGGGGAGCGGAGGGGAGGATGTGTTTGGTGGTGGTTCCCAACTCTGTGAATGTTCTAAAATGTACTAAAAAACCCTGAACTGTATGCTTTAGGTGTGTGAATTGCATGGTATGTGAATGACCTCGACACAGATGTGATTAAAAACAACAGAAATCAGCTAGAGGTGCAGTGGCCTTAAACTTGGCCAGTGTGCTCGCTTGCCACAGTCTCCACCTCCCCGTGACTCCCCGACACTGCACCTTGGGGCCTGGTCTGGTCCATTTAGCACAGCACTTCCAACTGTGTTCCTCACACCCTGCTGCTTCCCCTCACCGACTTTACACCTGTCCTGCCCTGGAGGAAGTTAATTTAGTGACAGTCTATGTGAAGACAGTCAGTGCGTGCAAAAAGCCAAAGAAAGGTGCCCTTTCTTTGAAAGGAGAGTCTGGGACATGGTCACTGCAAAGGTGAACTCCGACTTTGGCCTTTCCTGAAGCCAGGAAGCTGTTTCCCGCTCCTGCGAGCCTGCGAAGGCTACCTCCATGAACCAGGCAAAGCCAAGAGCAAACCCGAGCATCAGGATGGCAGGAGACCCACGATCAGGGCACATCCAGCCCATCCACAGCACTGCACCATCTGAGTCCCCACCACACACCAAGCACCGAATCAACCCAGGCCTCGCTGGGCCAGGGGAAAGTCTCTGAAGCTGGCCTGACTGCAACACTCCCCAATCACACAGAACCACCCCTTTTAACAGAGGAAAGCAGGTCTTGGACTCACAGCAGCTCAAAGGCTACAGCACAGCAGTGTTTTAATGACATGCTGGGGTGGGTGTCACTGCCATTGTTGTATCAAACCAATGAGCTTTGGGCTGCCTTGGGTTGATGACTTAGAGAGGGTTTATTACACTTTCAGTAGTAAGAGCTCCCTTCTAGAGTAAGTTCTGTATTTGTGATCACATCATAACCCATCGTGCAGATATGCAGACGTGTCTGATAGTGTTTGTTTGTTTTTACTCTTTTCATTCTATTCTTCCCTATGTTTTTGAAAAAACAAAAACATTTTGACCATCCAAACACTCTGATTAGAAAAGAATGGCAAAAGTACTAATGACGGCATAAAAATAATCAGCCAGCCTCCCTATCAACATGGGGAAATAGAAAAAGTGAGAATAGAATAAGATAGTGGAACACAGAACACTAAATTCCTCCATGCCACGAGCACAGATAGGTCAGCACTTGCAAGAATAGGGAGAGGGTCAAGAAATCAACCTGGGGGAACAGAGAAAGGTGCAACCTCTTTAAAAGCAATTTTCTTTATTGTTGTTAGAGTGCTGCTTATGTAATAACATTTTAATTTTAACGAAAACATTGACAGAAAGGACATCATTAGGTAACAGTGTGGAAGGCCCAGGATGACCGAGGGTGGCTCGCTGGAGGGATGCGCTAGTCTGAACGAGTGACTGGGGCCAGGTTGGGAGCGCTCTCTTCCTGCCTCGTGTCACACAAGGGAGCCACCCAGATCCAAGGCCCCCAGGGAGCTGCGTGTTTGAGCACCTCCTTGGGGCCACAGTTGTGCCAGGCACTCGGGGTGCAGCAGCTGCCCACAGGGAGAGGCGACTCCAATGCACAGATGGAAGAGTAGGATCAAGCCAAGTCCGGTGGCTCCCACCTGGAATCCCAGCGCTTTGGGAAGCCAAGGTGGGAGGATCACTTGAGCCCAGGGGTTCAAGACCAGCCTGGCCAACATGGCAAAACCCCGTCTCCACTAAAAATACAAAAAATAAGCTGGGCGTGGTGATGCACGCCTGTAATCCCAGATACTCAGGAAGCTGAGGCAGGAGAATCGCTTGAACCAAGGCGGCGGAGGTTGCAGTGAGCTGAGATCACGCCATTGTACTCCAGCCTGGGTGACAGAGTGAGACTCTGCCTCGAAAAAAAGAAAAAGGAGAAAAAAGTGCAGAATCCTCGGAGGAACATGTCAGGGTGTTCAGGCTCCAGGCAGAAGGCCATGACCCCCCCCATTCCCGACCAAGGGATTCCTGGTGCCAGTGAGGGCTGAGCCAACAGGGACAGGCACAGGTGTGCCCCTTCAGGGGCCATCTCCCTCCAGACCAGCCTCCCCAGTGCTGCCCTCATGGGCCGCAGTCTCTTCCAAAACTTGCTCCCCAGGAGGCAATAGAAGCACCTCATCCTGGCATTTAGGAACCCTGTGAATCCAGCCCCACTTTCTCCTTCCAGCCTGTGCCTGCTGCCTCCACCTAAATGTAGAAAGACCTACATTTCCTGGTGGCCGTGCCCTCTGTGGGGTGGCTGTCATCCATGCAGGGCTATTCCTGGGGAGCCCTTCCCTTCCCCACCTCCAGTGCACCTACGGGGCCCCTACTATTAATAGCAGCACCTCTGTCTGGGGCCCCCGAGAGGCTGGGGTGGGAGAGAGGCAGTCCAGCAGGCAGAAATCCATGTCCCCAGATGGTGGCAAGTGTGTGCGAGGTGTGAGTATGTGCGTGCGTGTGTGTGCGGGGGGTGGGGGGCGGTGGGCAGAGGTTTCTGCACCATAGCAGAAGGAAAGCAGAAGCAGTTCTGGGATCCAGGGCAGAAGAGGCTCCTCTGTGTCCGGGGCTCAGAGATGCTCCCCAGAGTGCCAGATATCTCAGCTGGGACTGAAGGGACAGGAGGGCACCCAGTTGAGGAGAGTAAGCGGGGGACTCCAGGCAGTGGGGACTGTGTGTAGGAAACATGATGGCCTGACCCACCTAGGCACACAGGGACTGGTCTGTAAGGCAGGGCCGTGGGGAGAACAGGCTGCCCAGGCGAGCCCTGGTGGACAAGGAGGAGGGCTTCTCCTTGACGGTCTCAGGCTTCTCCTTGAAGGTCATGAAAATCACCCGCAAAACTGGCTCCTGCGTCATCACTAGGCAGAGAGAGATGAGTATTTTAAAGTCTGTGCAGCACCCCAACATCATTGCTCTTTACCAAGTTATTGAAACCACAGACGTGTGTCACTTGATAATCGAGTACGCATCAGGAGCAGGTGGGTGGTGGAGGCCAGAGGTGGCTTTTCCTTGGATCCCTCTGGGAGCCGGAAAGGAGGGGCGTGCGTGGGGGAGGCTGGAGGCAGCGAGGCTGGCGAGGAGGCGAAGTTCAGTTGCGCCCTCTCCCAGGTCAGAAGCAGAGTCAGGGTCTGAGGGCTGTGGCCCAGAGAGGGGCTCAGAACTATTCCACAGCCCTGGCCCTGGAATACAGGCTCAGCCTCTGTCCTGGGACTCGAGCGCTCCCAACCTGGCCCCAGTCACTCGTTCAGACTAGCGCATCCCTCCAGCGAGCCACCCTCGGTCATCCTGGGCCTTCGCAGAGGCTACCCTCCTGCCCTTGTACCTACTCACTTAGGCGACCCCTCCTCACACCGTATGGCTCAGCACAAGGGCCTCCAGAAAGCCCTGCTTCCTCCCTCACCAGCGCCGACCTGCGGCCCAGGCCACTCTTCTCTGGCCCCGGCTTCACCTGGTGCTCCTCATGCTGAAGGAGCTTCATGGCTGGGGGCCTTCCTGACAAGGCTATGGGCTCGTGGAGGGTAGGGTATGTCTGTTTCCTCTGTGTCCATTACATAATCTCAACCACATGAGGAAGGAAAAACCCTACAAGGAAAGGAAAATATTCTCTCCCTTCTCAATGGTTGAGACCAACCATTCGGAGAGGAAAGAAAAGGAATTGAATATTTTGCGTGTAGACATTAGGAGATCTTCAAAATCCAAAAGCTATTTCAGATTTTGAAATTACAAATGATTGAAAACCACCATGGCACGTGTAAACCTATGTAACAAACCTGCACAATCAACACATGTACCCCAGAACTTAAGAGTATAATAAAAAAAAACTATAGAAAAAGAAACTACAAATGAAAATGCTGTTGAAGTGTTGTACCAGTTTAAATAGCCAGGAAACGACATCTCAATCTCTGTAACCCATCTAGACAAAAAGCACTTTTCTTTTTAAAAGAGGAAGATGTTTTGGGGACCAAAAGTGAGAAAACCTCTGTGAATGATCCCCAGCCATGACTGGCCCCTGCTTTGCTCTGAACTCATGTAGAGCCTTTGTGATGGAATCACACACAGGGCCTATTGCTCTGAACTCTGATCCCCAGCCATGACTGGCCCCTGCTTTGCTCTGAAGTCATGAAGAGCCTTTGTGATAGAATCGCACACAGGGCCTATATAAGGCCCTGGCTGGGTCATGGTTTTTGGTCCGATATATCCCTGGAAGCTTCTTTGGTGACCTGTGGACTCAGACCAGTTTAGCAATTGCAAGTTGTGTGTGTGTGTGCGTGTGTGCGTGCGTGCGTGTGTTTATCTGTGTGTGTTTCTGTGTGTGTTTCTGTGTGTGGAGGGGGTTGGGTGTGGGGGGTGTTTGGGGTGGGGGAGGGTTTCTGTGTGAGGGGCGTTGGTGTGTTTTTCTAGTTAGCATTGTTAGCGTAGTTAGTATAGTCAGTATCATTGCTTAGTATTTTAGCGTACTTTGGTACAGTCAGTATTATTGCTTAATATTTTAGCATAGTTAGTATAGTCAGTATTGTCGCTTAGTATTTTAGCGTAGTCTGAATTGTATTGTTAGCATAGTCAGTATAGTTAGAGTAGTTGTATAGTTAGTGTAGAGAGGTGTCAGGCACCATGAGGCAGGGATCGGCCTCCACCCCACCTGACGAGGGGCTCCGGAATTACAAAATGCTGGAGCTCATTGGCCGTGGCGCCTTCAGTGACGTGAAGCTGGCCCAGCACTTGCTGACTAGGACCAAGGTGGTCGTGAAAATCACCCGCAAAACTGGCTGCTGCGTCATCACTAGCAAGAGAGAGATGAATATTTTAAAGTCTGTGCAGCACCCCAACATCATAGAACTTTATCAAATTATTGACACCACAGACGTGTGTCACTTGATCATGGAGTACGCATCAGGAGGAAACCTGTACCAGTGGATGTGCCGCAACCTCGTGGTGGAGAAGGAGGCCCGGGCCATGTTCCAGCAGATGCTGTCGGCCATGCAGTACTGCCACAGAAAACGAATAGCACACAGAGACCTGAAGCCGGAAAACATCCTGTTGGATGGAGAAAGAAATGTAAAAATTGCAGATTTTGGCTCAGCAATAACTTACCATGAGGGGCAGAAGCTGACAACAATTTGTGGCACCTACGTCTACATGGCCCCAGAAGTCTTCCTGGGCCAGGGCTACCAATGCCCCGCCATGGATGTTTGGAGCCTAGGCGTCACTTTGTACCAGGTAGTGTCCAGGGCCCTGCCGTTCTTCTCATCGAGTACTATGGTCCTCAAAGAAAAAATTAAATCTGGAAATTACATTTGCCCGGCCTCCTTTTCAGAAGGCCTTAAAAGCCTAATGAAAAAACTGTTAATGCCAGACCCCAGGGAGCGGCCAACAGTTGAAGAAGTTATGAGGGACCCGTGGGTGAATAACGGCCAGGAGTCGCCTCTGACAACTTATGAAGAGCAAATCGTGGACCACCCAAACCCTGAAACAACCCAGCTCTTGGTGGCCATGGGATTCCAGGCTGAGAACGTCTCCAAGGCAATTAAAGAAAACCTATTCAATTATCCCATGGCCACCTACCTTATTTTAGATAGAAAACAAAAGCAATCCACTAACACACTACAGTCCCTTGCTCCTGGGGATCCCACCAGTTCTCAACCCACTCAAGTTTCCAGTTTACCGGCCGGCCTACAGAGGAAGCCAGAGAGTTTTAATCCAGATCCCCAGCATGCCCCCGTGGCCTCCCCGAACATCGAGAGCTCCATCAGCAATTGTGGAGATTTAGAAACCTTGGTTCGGAAAGCCCTCCTTTGGAGCTCCAAAGGCAGTGGATGGGATTTAGAAACTTCGGCTCAAAAATCCCTCCAGCATGACCCTGTGACCTCCTCCATTGGGAGCCCCATCGGCAGTGGTGGGAATTTAGAAACCTTGGCGCAACAAGCCCTCCAGCATGACCCCGTGGCCTCCTCCATTGGGAGCTCCAACGGCAGTGGTGGGGATTTAGAAACCTTGGCACAACAAGCCCTCCAGCATGACCCCGTGGCCTCCTCCATTGGGAGCTCCAACGGCAGTGGTGGGGATTTAGAAACCTTGGCTCAGCAAGCCCTGCAGCATGACCCCGTGGCCTCCTCCATTGGGAGCTCTATCGGCAGTGGTGGGGATTTAGACTGCGTGGGCTCCATTGGAAGCTCCATCGGCAGTGGTGGGGATTTAGAAATCTTGGCTGAGGAAGCCCTCCAGCGTGACCCTGTGGCCACTTCCTGCACCCAGAGCACCACCCAGAGCACCCTGGCTCAACAATCAGCACAGGAAGCCAGCGTCCTCCAAGCTAGGCAGCCCGAGGCTGTGTTGGCCCGGCCAACAAGAAGCTGGAGCTGCCGCAGGGCCGCCAGTAGATGCATTTCAGTACTGATGAGATGCTTCTGCCTGTGCCCACCCAAAAGAAAGAATAAGATCGCCTCAACATAGTTGGACGGCTGATAAAATCAAGTAGGTGTTGAGGGGGAAGCTGCGCTTCTTGCATTTTAGTATATTTATTCTGTCTTTATTAGTATTGTTTTAATTGGCAAATCATGCTTGTATATTCATGGGGTGCAGTGTGAGGATTAGATAAATGTGTGCACCGTGGAATGAGGAAATCCCACTACTCAGCATCTCCACCACCTCGGAAGTGTTGATGCTCCGGAAGTGTTGATGCTCCGGAAGTGTTGATCTAAACAAGTTGACCCCATTGAAGTAGCCAGTAGATGGATGGTGACCCGAGGCTGGAGAGTGGCAGAGGGAAGGAATAGGGGGTGTCGGTTAAAGGACGTAAGTCTAGACAGGAGGAAGAGGTTTATTGACCAGAGTCAATAAGAATGTATTGTATTTTGCAAAATATGTCCATGTCAAATGTCTCTGCATTTAGATTGGAGAGGAAGAAGGCCCTGAGGTCCAGGAACATTGAAACCTGACACTGGATGCCAATGGCTGCCGGGAGAAGTCGGGTGAGACGCCCATGTTGGAGCAACGTTGGAGCCTGCAGCACATCTCCCCTGCCCTATTTTATCTTTTTTAATAAAAAAAAGTAGCATTGGAAAGGTGGCAGGTGGTGGCAGACACTCTGCTGCGTGAGGCAAAGGAAAAGGCAGACTTACTAGCAGCTGCGTTAGTTGAAAGAAAAGCTGGGATAATGAAAGGATATGGAGGAGGACGTGGAAGAGGGCAAGAAAAAATATAGCTAAACCAGAGTGTAAAACCTGGCCCAGACTGGAGAGATATCAATGTCCAGTGTGGAAGATCATGGGGTTTTAAAGATCATGGATAAACCGCATGCAATACCTAGTGGTGGGATATTATCCAAACTACTGGGGCTATAGGAGTATCTGGCAAAAGGGTTTGCTTTCCGTGACATTTAAAATATGTCACTGAAAGGCAAGAATTGCGGCACAAGTTCTTATATCTTCCCAGCTACCCCATTCCTCTGTTGGGGAGGAATCTACTTCAAAAACTACAAGTACAAATTTCTTTTAAGCCTAAAGATAACATGAGTTTAGATTTTAAATAACCAAAGGCTATGGTATTAGCCTTCACAGTACCACAAGCTGAGTGGCAATTATTTGCTAGGAATATGAAAGGACCTATAAAGCAAACTTGGGGCCAATGAAGGAAGTTATATTGTCAGAATTAATTAGTAAATTCCCAGAGGTATGGGCTGAAAACAATCCACCTGAGCTAGCCATGAATCATGCTCCAGTGGTAGTAGAACTAGTAGCGGGAGTCACCCCAATCCCATACCACAGGAGGCTGTTTTAGGCATAGCAAACATCCAGAGTGGCTAATAAACATGGCATTTTGGAGCCATGCCAGTCACCCTGGAACATCCCACCCTTATCAAAGAAACAGCTGCCTAGTAATAAATTGTACCATACCTGTGATAATTATAGGCCAGGGCGGAACCTACGAGCTGTAAACCAAGCAACAGCAACTATTCACCCAGTAGTTCCAAACCCATACACTCTGCTCTCCCTAATTCCCTCCAATGCAGTATGGTTCACTGTTTTTTGGGTTTTTTTTAATTTTTATTTTTTAGAAAAAGAAAGAAGAAAAAGGATAAAAGAGAAAGAGGAAGAATAAAAGAGAGAAAGAGAAAGGGGGAGAGAGAACAAGAATCTTGCTCTATTGCTCAGGCTAGAATGTAATCTAAATATAGGTATTAAAGACTTCTTTTATGCCAATAATTATTCTTAACAATGGAGACAGGAAGGAATAAGAGAAGAAAATAACAAACAGCCAACCGATATTTCATTTAAATCTGTGGAATGCTATGCAATTACTGAGAAGTGATTTACTTCCAATTATGTGGTCACTTTTGGAATAGGTGTGCAATTACTGAGAAGTGATTTACTTCCAATTATGTGGTCACTTTTAGAATACATTTTGGAGAGTTCTGTAAATATTTATTAAATTTACTTGTTCCAGGTCTGAGTTGAAGTTGTGGATGTCCTTATTAATTTTCTGTCTTGTTGATCAGTCTAATATTGACAATGTAGTGTTAAAGTCTCTTTATAGTTAAAGTCTCTTTATAAGACTTGGCTTATGTATCTGGGTGCTCCTGTATTGGGTGCATATGTATTTAGGATCGTTAGCTCTTCTTGTTACTTTGATCCTTTTACCGTTGTGTAATGTCCTTCTTTATTTCTTTTAGTCTTTGTTGCTAATGTAGTCTATTTTATCAGGGACAAAAATTGCAACTCCTGTTTGTTTTGTTTTTTCTTTTGGTCTCCATTAGGTTGGTGAATCTTCCTCCATCCCTTTATTTTGAGTGTTTGTGTGTCCTTGCATATGAGATAGGTCTGGATACAGCGTACTGATGGGATTTAACTTTTTATTCAGTTTACCTAATTGTGTGTTTTGATTGGGGCATTTAATCCATTTAAATTTAGGATTAATATTGATATATGTGAGTTTAATACTGTCATTTAATGCTGGCTGGCTGTTTTGCCCATTAGTTGATGTAGATTCTTCATTATGGTGGTACTCTTTACCTTTTGGTAAGCTTTTGGGATAACTGATACTGGTTGTTCCTTTCTGTGTGTAGTGCTTCTTTCAGAAGTTGTTGTAAAGCAGGCCTGATGGTGATGAAATCTCTGAGTTCTTGCTTGTTCGCAAAAAAATTTATTTTTCCTTCACTTTTGAAACTTAGTTTGGTTGGATATGAAATTCTGGGTTGAAAGTTCTTTTCTTTAAGGATGTTGAATATTAACCCCCACTCTCTTCTAGCTTGTAGGGTTTCCACTGAGAGATCTGTTGTGAGTCTAATAGGCTTCGCTTTGTGGGTAACCTGACCTTTCTCTCTGGCTGCCCCTAATATTTTCTCCTTCATTTCAACCCGAGTAAATCTGACGATTATGTGTCTTGGGGTTGCTCTTCTTGAGGAATATCTTTGTGGCGTTCTCTGTATTGCCTGGAGTTGAGTATTGTCATGCCTTACTAGGTTAGGGAAGACTTCCTGGATTATATCCTGAAAAATATTTTCCACCTTGGATTGATTCTCTTTGTCACATTCAGGTCCACCTATCAAATGTAAATTAGGTCTTTTCACATAGTCCCATATTTCTTGGAGACTTTGCTCATTCCTTTTTACCCTTTTTTCTCTAATCTTGTCTTCTCATTTCATTTCATTAAGTTGGTCTTCGAGCTCTGATATCCTTTCTTTTGCTTCATCAATTCAACTGTTAAAGCTTGTGCATATTTCACGGATTTCTCGTATTGTATTTTTCAGCTCCATTAATTCATTTATATTCCTCTCTAAATTGTCTATTCTCGTTAACATTTCGGCAAACCTTTTTTCAAAGTTCTTAGTTTCTTTACATTGGGTTAAAACATGGTCCTTCAGCTCACAGAAAGTTCTTATTATCCACCTTCTGAAGCCTGATTCTGTTAATTCATCACACTCGTTCTCCATCAGGCCTTGTTCCGTTGCTGAGGAGGAACTACCATCCTCTGTAGAAGGAGAAATATTCTGATTTTGGGTGTTCTCAGTCTTTTTGCGCTGGTTTCTTCGCATCTTTGTGGATTTATCCACCTGTCATCTTTGTAATTACCAGCTTTCAAATTGGGTCTCTGAGTGGACATCCAGTTGTTGATTCCCAGCGCCGGAATCTGTATAATTTTCACTGCGGCGACCCACAGTGCCGGCTGAAACAGTGGCGTTGAGATTTGTGGTGCTTTTCTGGCCAGGAGTCTCCGGTCTGGCTTCCCTCTTCAGTCCCTTTTTCAATCAGCTGAATGGGCAACTCTGCCTTCCCAGAGCTCCAAACATCAACCAAAAGGACACCCAGTCCCGTTTACTCCGCACCAAGAACCACTGCACTGGGGCACCAGCAAAACAGCCACACCAGCCAAAAGGGTCACGCTGGCGACCCTTGGGGCTCCTCTGCTGGGCATCTCCTGATCCGTGGGCAACAAAATTCATCTGGAAGTGTGGCATCCACTCGCTCTCTGTGCGTTCACTGGGAGCTGCAATCCTGAGCTGCTAGTAATCGGCCATCTTGGCTCTCTCTCCGGTTCAGTTTTAAACTAAAAGAATGCCTTCTTCTGCCTTGCTAGTCAGTCAACCTATCTTTGCCCTTCAATGGGAAAATCTCCAGTATACTTGGACCAAGCTTCCCCAAAGGTTCAAAAACTCCCCCACAATTTTCAGCGAGGCCCTAGCATCAGACCTTAATGTTTACACCCCACTAGATAAAAACTGTGTCCTTCGTCAGTATGTAAAAGACCTTCTCCTACCAGCACCCATTATCGAAAATTGCCATGAAGGAACCCAAAACCTCCACCTTCTGTGGAAGGCAAGGTATAAAGTATACAAAAAGGAGGAAAAAAAAGCCCAGATTTCCTGTGAAGGAGTCACATACTTGGGGTTTGTCATAAGCCACAGACAGCGTATGTTAGGTAGTGCATGCAAGGAAGCTGTCTGTAGAATTCTGATCCCAACCTCCCAGCAACAAGTCACAGAGTTCTTAGGGGCAACAGGGTTCTGCCATATTTAAATCCCAAATTTCTCACTAATGGCAAAATGATTATATAAATCCACAAAAGGTGGGGAAAAGAAAACCCTTTATCTGGGGACCTGAGCAACAAAAAGCATTTAATACAATCAAGAAGGCTCTAGGTAGGCACTTGCTTTAGGACTGCCAGACATAACTAAACCCGTTCTCCTGTATGTTCACGAGCAGAAGGGAATGGCCATCAGAGTTTTAACCCAATCTTGGAATCATGGCATCACCCAATAGCCTGCCTATCTAAGCAACTGGACTCGGTGGCTCAGGATGGCCATCCTGTTTCAAGGCTCTTGCTGCTACAAGTGTTGATAAATTAACTCTGGGAAAGCAGTTAACTGTATGGGTACCACACTCTGTTTTAACACTAATGGAGCAAAGAAGGCACCATTGGTTGTCAAATCCTAGAATGACCCAATATCAGGGTTTTTATGTAAAAACTCCACATAACCTTAGAAACTATAAACACTCTCAAGCCTGCCTCCCTGCTCCCACTGGAAACAGAAGCTCCCCTATATAACTCTATAGAGACAGTTGATAAAGTATTCTCAAGTAGAAGGGACCTTACAGATCGGCCCCTCCAAAATCCAGATGTCAAGTACTTTACAGCTGGTAGCAGCTTTGTAACAGAAGAAGTCAGATGGGCAGGATATGCAATTGTAACTCTAAATTCAGTGGTAGACGCCCAAAGCCTGCCGACAGGAACCCCAGCCCAGGGAGCAGAGCTAATAGCTTTAACGCAGGCATTGCTGTTAGCAAAAGGTAAAACAGTCAACATATATACTAATTCAAAGTATGCCTTTGCTATGCTGCATGTACATGGGAGCATATACAAGAAAAAAGGACTCCTAGCTGCCCAAGGAACAAGTGTAGGGTATCCAGAAAAAATCCTACAACTTTTAGATACAGTATGGGAACCTAAGAAAATAACTGTTATATATTGCCAAGGCCATCAAAAAGGTGGGACCCTAGAGGCAAGAGGAAACAGGAAAGCGAACGCAGAAGCGTGCAGCGATAAATACTCTGCTTTCCAGCACGGTAGGTAGGAAGGCCACGTGTGCCATGCCTCTCCTCCCAGAACCCTTGCCTAAAGAGAAGCCAAATTACTCCCCAAATGAGAGGACCTGGTTTGCTCAGGAAAACGGAGCTTATACAAAAAAAAAGGCTGGTGGAAGTTCTCAAACAGAAAATTAGTTTTTCCTGAAGTAATAGCCCTCAGGTTTGTAAAACAGTTTCACCAAGAAACTCACATGGGAAAACAGCACTAGAAACACTAGTGGGGTGACACTTCTATGTGCCACTGCTCACTGTCATCTCCTGAGCCGTCTGTAAACAGTGCTTAACCTGTGCTCAGAACAACCCACGGCAAGGGCCATTTTGGCCCCTGGGAATTCAGAAAGTAGGAGTAACCCCACGTGAAAACTTGCTTGTAGATTTTACTGAAACGCCCCAAGCAGGAGGCTATCGGTTTATGCTGGTGTTTGTCTGCACCTACTCCTGGTGGGTAGAAGTTTTCCCCACCCGCACTGAAAAAGCCATGGAGGCAACTGAAGCATTATTAACAGATAGTATTCCTAGGTTTGGGCTGCCTCCGACTCTCAGGTCTGACAACAAACCAGCATTTGTAGCTGAGATTGTTCAAAATCTCTCTCAACTGTTGGAAATCACATACTGCCTACCGTCCCCAGAGTTCAGGGAAGGTAAAGCAAATAAACCGGACAGTGAAACAATTCCTAAAGAAATTCTGTCAGGAAACCCGCTTACGGTGGGATCAAGTCTTGCCCATGGTCCTTCTCTGAGTCAGACGCACCCCAACCAAACAGACCTAATATTCACCTTATGAAGTTTTGTTTGGGAAACCACCCCCCCTCTAACCTGGGTAAAAGAAAATCTTTTAAAAAAAATAGGAAAAATAAACATTAAGGAGATAAATGCAGGCCCTGGGTAAAGCCATGAAACAAAGCTGGGTACAAAAAAGAATACCTGTAAGTTTAACAATTCCAATCCATTCATTTAAACCCAGAGACTCTGTCTGGGTTAAAAAGTGGAACCCAACCACATTGGGCCCTTTTATTGTAACTTTATCCACTCCCACTGCTGTTAAAGTTGCTAAAGCTGTTCTCTGGATTCATCACAGCCAGTAAAGGCCAGCAGCCCCAGACAAGTGAACCAGTCAGCTAGATCCAGAATATCCCACCAGGCTAACCTTGAGACACATCAACGGTAAGGACCAGGACTAGCCCGGTCCAGTCCCAGATGCAGATGACCCTGAGAAACCGTCGAGCCCTGCTCTAGTCACACAACCAGAAGCTGACTAGTCAACGCATGGCCGAAGCTCGAGGAATCGAGGAATCTCCACCGGATAAGCAAATGTAAACTAAAATCTTAAGCAAAATCTTAAACCTTGTTACTATGTTGACATTGCTGCAAAGCTTTGCTCCCAGGAGAAAGCATTCCTTGTCCAGTCTTAGTGTAAAAATGTTACCTTTCATTTTGCTCATGTGAGCCCTTATGGCAAATCTACTAAGCAAGGAAGTCCTACATGGGTGTCCTATGTGCACCCACACTACATGTATAGGGAATACACAGGTTAAAACTTTACTATACCAAACACATTGTGAGTGTAAAGGATCTTCCCTAGGAAATTGCATGTATAATCAAACTACCTATTCAATTTGTAATCCAGGTAATAATCAGTCTTATATGTGCTATAACCCCAAACTTTTACCTGGGGTATGTGAGCTCTGAAAAAGAACAGGAAAAGAAATCCTTTACAACTTAACTCGGGTAACCCCTTCTCATCAGGGAAGTGTGTCCTTATACCGAGATGCCTAACAGGTAGTAAAAACACTTCTTCAAAATAAAAAAAAAATAGTTGTAGCCCCAACTTGTTATAACACCCCTATTAGGAAAGTCCTAACGGTGTGCACATGACATAACTGCAAAACCTATAACCCTCAAAAAAAGCAGGTGATGCTTACTCAAATCCCACTTTGGATTAGTGATGCTATAAGCTGATACAACTATAATAAATGTACAAATAGGAAACTGAAAAAAACACAGACTGGCCCCCAGAAAAAAATTATTATTATGGCCAGCTACTTGGGCACAAAAATGAGGCACAGGGATACCACACTCCCATCTATATAATAAACCGCATCAGTTTATTAGGCTGCAGGTAGTTCTAAAAATCATAACCAATGAAACATCCAAAACTTTAAATTTGCTACCTTACAAATTACAAGCCACACAGATGAGAAATGCCATTTACCAGAAAAAAACTAACATTACATTATCTTTTAACCCAAAAAGGAGTAGTATGTGAAAAGTTTAACTTATCAAACTGCTGTCTAAAAATTAGTAATAATGGACAAGCAGTCATGGAAATTACTGCCAGGATGCAAAAACTAGCTCATGTTCCAGTACAAACCCGGAAAGGGTGGTCACCAGAATCCCTCTTCAGAGGATGGTGTTTATGGTTGGGGAGATCTAAAACCCCAATAAGGGGAGTGGTAATTATATTAGGAGGGTGTTTGATACTACCTTGTCTCCTGCCTCTCTTAATTGGGAGTATTCGGTCAACTATAGAAGCAGTAATGGCCAAGAAAACCACCAGTCAATTAATGGCGTTAGCTAAGTATCAGCCTGTGCCCCAAGAGGACAGAGAACTGCCTCAGAATGACATGTATGGTAGTGGAGCTTTCTATGGGCTTACGTAAAGTGTAATCATCTACTGGAACTTAATCACTGGCAAATGTCTGGATGAAATAAGCTTAAACTAAGCAAGTAATATGTTAAGAGCCCCCAAAAGCTGCATTAATACCATCTTTTCCAAGCAGGCAGCTTAGCAGAAGAAACAACTTAAGGTAAATAATAGCACTGTTCCTCAAACCACAACACTCTGCAGATCAGCCCCCGAGGCTGTGTTTACTCAAATTCCAACTTTGGAGCTGTTGCCCTGGTTGGCCCTGGGTAGATGACTGGTTAGCTAAAGACAGGTAAGATTCTTCAAAGGAAAGACAACCTAAGACAGGCACAGGCACAAAGGAGCCACCAGGCCTGAAAGTTCATTTTGTGCCTCTCATGGCAGGAGAGAAACTCTCAATCTGGTGCTAAAAATTCAACTCAGTGCTGTACGCTTACCATAAGCTAACACACCAGCCTGCTGTCCACCAAAAATACAAAGGCACTCCCAAAAGTGTTGTCTTAAAAAGCTCTGCAACACACCTAAGCCATCACCCTGACATCCAGCTACAAAAACCAAACAGGCATAAAACTAATAAATAAGCTCCTAGAAATACCAAGTGACCTAAACCGAAATTAACTTCCAAATACTAGTAAATGCTGAAAGCAATGGGCCTGTTTCCTATTAAAGAGTTAATAAAAAGCAACAGAGGGGGTAAATGAAGAGGGAAATTAAAGAATAACAATGGTAGTCTACAACTGCTTCATAATACAGTTTACTGTGTTGTGTTCAATATAAAATCTAACCCCAGCTCTGCTTAAAATTAACTCCTTAAAACCTATCTTGTCTATTCTGCCCACATTCTCAGCAAAGTTCCCAGACATCTCAAGACTCCTGTTTTTCTTGCTGACCAGCTGCAAGGTCACAGGGCAAGATAACACCCAAAGAATGTGCAATGCGTTTCTCAAAATGCTATTTTTCAAATGTAACATACATCACAAGACATATTACAAATTAACTGTTCTTTGTTCTGGCTTCTGCAAACCTGTGTTACGTCATCCTGAATGTATAAAAAGTATACCATTTTCTTTCTCCTTTGCTCAATCTTGGGATGCTAATCCGCTGAGCCAGTGGCCACCTTAATAAAATCCTCCTGTTTCACCCATTGGTCTCTCTGGTCTCCTGAATATTCTGAAACACTCCAGGTGTGAGTACTGAATCTCCCTCTAAATGCCAGTTTGGAACCCCAGAGAGAAGGTCTCTGTGGGCCCCGCTTCAGCTTCCCAAGAGCCCCTCTGAGTCTGCCCTTCTGCCAAGCTGCTGTGTCCCCCCTGGAAGTGCCACCACCAATACCATCACCTGAAGTGGAAAACTCTGGCTTCCTCTTAATAGGTGCTGGCCAACTAAGGAGCAGAGTCTGATTTGAGGTTGCCACAGAAACCCACTGGGGCAGCTGCGAGCTGTGGGCTCGTGGGCCATTTGGATTATACTCCAAGTCTGATTCCCAGTCCAGCGCTCCCACCCCCAGCGGCTCCCATTCATCTGTCCATGGGACAAAGAAGGGCCCAGGGCAGCGTGCGGGGCTCGAGGAGGGAGAGTGAGGCTCAGGTACATAACCGGGATTCATAACTCATATTTACGCTGAATGTTAGGAGCTGACTTCAATGAAAGAGCATTAGAAAATATATCCTAGCTTTCAAAGAAATATATATCCAAATGTTAAAATCTGTATGCACTGGCATACAAAATAACCATACTTTATTAAGAATTTAATAAAGACCAGCTCAGGCTGGTCTCAAACTCCTGCACTCACATGATCCTCTTATCTTGGCCCCCAAAGTGTTGGGATTACAGGCATGAGGTACCACATCTGGCCTCATCCCTGCTGAGTTTTTTTTTTAATCCTTATCTTCAAAGCCATGTTTGTTAAAAGTAACAGTTTATTTCATTTATTTTTATTTCTTCTCTCCTTTTCACAGGTGTTGAACAGTTCATTTTACTAATGCATGTGGTTTACCCCAACACATCCCAAATATTGTGATTCCGACATGTGGTGCTCATGGTCAGAGCTCATGGTCATACACCTTAGTCTGTTGTGGCTGCCATGACAAAATACCGTAAATGGGGTCTCTCCAACAACAGGAATATATGTTCACAATTCTGGAGGCTGGAAGTCCCAGATCAGCCAGCATACTGGGTGTCTGGTGAGGGCCCGCTTTCTGGGTCATGCCTGTCATCTTCCCACTGTCAGCACATGGCAGAAGGGGTGAGGGAGCTCTCTGGGGCCTCTAGTATAAGGGCACTACTGCCAACCACAAGGGCCCCACCCTCATGACCCCATCACCTCCCAGAGGTGCCATCCCCAGATGCCATCACCTTGGGGATGAGGTGTCAACACATGATTTGGGGGGACACAGACATTCGTTCACATGGTGGGTGGCTCCAATGCTGGCCTGGCTCTGAGCCCTGGCTTCCTGGTGGGGGGCCGCACAGATGCAGGGCTCTCATGCACTGGGGTCCCTGGTGGACACGTCCAACCCCTGCCCAGGCTCTACTTGGGAGGCAGCAGGTGCTGAGTCCTCTTGTGACCTTCTTAAGAAAGTCCCTCCTTGCAGGGCACAGTGGCTCACGCCAGTAATCCCAGCACTTTGGGAGGCCAAGTTAGGTGGATCACTTGAGGCCAGGAGTTTGAGACCAGTCTGGCCAACATGGTGAAACCCTATCTCCACTAAAAATACAAAAATTAGCAGGGTGTGGTGGCAGGCACCTGTAATCCCAGCTACTTGGGAAGCTGAGGCAGGAGAATCACTTGAACCCGGAAGGCAGAGGTTGCAGTGAGCAGAGATTGCGCCATTGCACTCCAGCATGGGCGACAGAGTAAGACTCTGTCTCAAAAACAAAAACAAAAACAAAGTTTCTTCTCTCAGAACTCAGGACGGATGACATTGCAAGAAATGAATCCTGGGGGAGAGAGAAAGCAGCCTGGCCTGGCCTTAGAAGACTCGCATTGGCCATCTAAGGTGGCTCTCACCCTCAGGCCCTTGGGCCAGAGGCTTTTCCCCAAGTCCCCTCTCCTGCTGGCTGGCATCTGTGCAGTGGGAGTGAGACTCCTTCCTCCCAGCGCTCCCCACAAGCAGACTAGGTCTTGTCCCCACTCAGCAGAGCCCCACTCCCCGGGAGCCTGCTCTTTCTGGGTCAGGACCTGCATCAGAAGCAGGGGCAGCCCATGTAAACACCTCCTGGAGGCTGCAGGCAGCTCAGGCTGGTTTTCCTGTGATCAGTGCAAGTGTTCCTTCCAGTTATCTGACTTCCTTCCCGGGGACTCTGAGCCCACCGTAGCTTTCCGCATGCCTTTAAGGGACACAAAAGAACCACAACAGCTGCCAATTCCGTGTCCTCATCTGCAAAGCAGGGCCCCCACCCACCCTGCCTGCCTCACAGGGTGTGTAATGCTAGATGAAAAAGCCTACTACAAAGTGTCTAACAAAGGCTGCGGGCAGTGGCTCATGCCTGTAATCCCAACACTTTGGGTGGCCGAGGCATGTAGATCAACTGAGGTCCGGAGGTTGTGACCACCCTGGTCAATATGGTGAAACCCTGTTTCTACTAAAAATACAAAAAAAAATTAGGCAGGTATCATGGTACATGCCTTAAGTCTTAGCTACTCGGGAGACTGAGACAGGAGAATCACTTGAACCCAGGAGGCAGAGGTTGCAGTGAGCTGAGATTGTGCCACTGCTCTCCAGCCTGGGCGACAGTGTAAGACTCTGACACAAAAAAAAAAAAAGAAGAAGAAGAAGAAAGTGTCTGTCAAGGCCGCTTGCAGTGGCTCATGCCTGTAATCCCAGCACTTTGGGAGGCCGAGGTAGGTGGAAGAATCCCTTAAACCCAGGAGTTTAATTTTTTTAAAATTATTATTTTATTATTTTTATTTTCTTGAGTCCAGGAGTTTGAGACCAGCCTGGGCAACATCGTGAGACCCTCATATCTTTAAAAAATTTTGTTTAATTAGCCAGGTGTGGTGGTGTACACCTGTAGTCCCAGCTTCTCAGGAGACTGAAGTGGGAGGATTGCTTGAGCCTGGGAGGTTGAGGCGGCAGTGTGAACTGTGATTGTGCCACTGCACTCCAGCCTGGATGACAGAGCAAGCAAAAAAGCGCATTAGGAGAAGGTTCACACCAAACTCAAAGTGGAGACTGGGGTGAGAGTGAAAACTGGAAGCAGGCAGTAAAGAGGAATTTACTTTAATCTCATTTCTTACACAAGAAAAACAGTCAGGAAACCTATACATATATATTGTTACACAATGACTAATTCTGATGGTAGGAATGTGGGCAGTCATTATATTATTCTTGTTTGCTTTTTTCTATGTTCTTCTACCTTCTGAATAAAAATATCTTCCCTTTAATATTAGCTGTAACTTTAATGTTAGTTCCCTTTAATGTTAGACAACTACTGTTATGCCCTGATCTTACAGATCGGTAAACTGAGGCTTAAGAAAAGGACACTGGTTTAAGGCTCAGAGGCCAGGCGAGGACACAGGGGTTCCAAGCTGAAAAGCAGGATGCTGTCTGTTATCGTGGCCATGCAGAAGCGCCCTTCCTCCTAAGGGCTGTCCCTACACCTCCCAGCTTTCCAGGAGGGGTCTTCGAAAGATCCCATCCCTGGAGATTCAGGCTGGCTCTTTCCCAGGCTGGGAATGAAAGAGCCGGCCAGTCATGTGCAATTCCGGAATGTTTCTGTTTCTAGGATCTGGGGAGATGAGAATTACATCTACATGGAAGGAATTTTTCAGACATGTTGGTTCAACAAACCAATCCAGGCAGAGAGACAGGGAGTGCGGGACGAGAGAGAAGAGGTGAGAGCAGACAGGAACAGCTCATTTCTGGAGAGCACTGAGATATCCGAGAACTGCTTTTTTATTAAAAATAAAATGTGCTGGTGGAGTGTGATGATTAACTATGTATCAACTTCACTGAGCCACAGAGTGACCAGATATTTGGTCAAACATTAATCTGGCCATTTCTCTGAGGGTGTTTTTGGATGAGATTAGCATTTGAATCTGTGGCCTGGGTAAAGCAGATGCTCCCTAATGTGGGTGGGCCTCATCCAATCGGGTGATGGCCTGAACAGAATGAAAGCCTGAGCAAGAAAGAATTCCCACTCTGGGCCTCCCAGTCATCGAGTGGGGATGTCAGTGTCCCCTGCCTTCAGACTCAAGCTGAAAACATCAGCACTTCTGGGTTGGGAGCCTGCTGGCTTTCAGATTAACACTACACCATCAGCTATGGGATTCCAGCCAAATGCAGCTCTTAGGACTTTCACCTGAAGTGAAAGTGAATCCAGGTAAGCAGCTCCATAGCCTAATTTATAATCACCCAATGGGTTCTTCCTGCCCACTGCACAAAACCAATCCACTAAGACCATGGCACTGCAGTAAATAAACAATTTAATTGACATGAGGCTAGCCACGCCACTGTGCCACCAGGGAGACGAGTTATTACTCAAATCAGTTTCCTCGAAAATTCCCAGGCTAGGATTTCTCAAGGGTAATGTGGCGGGCAGGGGGCTAGGGGAATGGGTGCTGCTGACTGGTCTGGATGCAGCGACAGGGGTGTGGGAAATGGTCCTCGCACACCGAGTCTGCTTCTGGGTGGGGGCCACAGGACTAGTAGAGTCAAGAGTTGAGGGCTCGGGTGCGGTGATCTGGCCATCGGAAATGCAAAAGCCTGAAAAGGCATCTCCAAAGGCCAATCTTAGGTTGGACAATCGTGAACTGAGGAAGTTGCAAACACTGTGGCCTCAGGAATAACTGCTGGTAATCAGTTACATGTACCCCTTAGAATTCAGGCCCCTCTCCTCCTCCTAACCTGGTGGCCTTTCATTAACTCTATAAAGCAGGTTTAGTTTTGGGGGGAAGGGCTATTATCATTTAGACTACGAACTACCATTTCTCCCAAAGTTAGCTTGACCCAAGCCCAGGAGTGACCAAGGACGGTTTGGAGGTCAAAGACGAGCTGCCAGTTGGTTAGATCAGATTTCTTTCGCTGTCATAAGTTTCTATTATAACTTTTGCAAAGGCGGTTTCAGGTTTTGTACTAAGACAGGTCTTCTAAACAGATCAAATACGTGTGCTCCCGCGCGTTCCCCAAAAGCACAGTGACTCATTTCTGCATTTCCTTCCTGGGCGGAGGCACGGCCCGCCTCCTCTGGCTCGCCATTCCGATTGACATTCAAGCTGACCAATCACCTGGTAATCTTTCCGATTGATCCTCTCGCTGACCAATCAGCACGCTATCGGGAGCGTGTGGCTGCCTCTCTGGACGCACATGCGCGTTTTCCTTACTCCGGAGATGGGCTGCCGCCGTGTTAGCGGCAGTGTTTTTGGCTGGGTCTGGCGGCGACGCCTGGCTGTCTTCCCAGCGCTGGAGGACGCAGGCTTTGGCACCGAAGCCAGGTGATTAAGGACCCCCTCCCCCTTGCGGGACGAAGGCTGCAGCAGGGGGACGGCATGTGCTGTATCTGGATCAGTTAGATGTTACCCGAAAACAGCCCCTTTGGCCTCTCTCAGCCTCACTCAGCGCCCTCGGCTATAGAGTGGGACCGGTCGTACCTGAATTTTCGAGAAGGTCAGCCCAGACATCTGAGGCATTTGTCAGAGGCCGCAGGATTTGGGAAGAGGCGTGCGGACATAGGAATGGGTGGCACCTCGGGACCGAAAGATTCCCGTTGCTTCTCCCGCCTTTTCCAGAAATCAGAACCAACCCAGAGGCTCCCGCCAACGGTCGGGGCCCCTCGGGAACCAGCCCTTCCCGGGGCTGCTGCCAAAGAACCTCAGTCGGGAGGAGTTGGTTGATGCGCTGCGGGCAGCCGTGGTGGACCGGAAAGGTGAGGGGTGAGGGGGACTCCCGCGGGTGCGATCGAGCTCTCCAAGGAAGCCACAGGATCAGCCCTGTTTCTGCCTCCCGCTAGCGGCATGAGCTGGGATGAGCCACCTAATTTGCACCCTCTCCCCTCTTCTAACCCAACTGCCATGACTAAGTGGGGTTAAGAGCAGGGAGAGGATGCAAATTACTAAGGAGCCTTGCACCTGGCAGGCGCTCAGTAATGGGAGTTGCTATACTAGATTATTGTTTATTGGCCGCGGTGGCTCACGCCTGTAATCCCAGCACTTTGGGAGGCCAACACTGGTGGATCAGCTGAGGTCAGGAGTTCAAGACCAGCCTGGCCAACATGGTGAAACCCCATCTCCATTAAAAATATAAAAAATTAGCCGGGTGTGGCGGCGTCCGCTTATACTCCCAGCTACTCGGGAGGCTGAGTCAGGAGAATCACTTCAACCTGGATGGCGGAGGTTGCAGTGAGCCGAGATCATGCCACTGCACTCCAGCTTGGGCAACAAGAGCAAAACTCCAAAAAAAAAATTGTTTATTGATACACAAAACACAGCTTTGGAGTCGGACATATCTAGGCTCTGTGATCAGCTTGCTGTGTGTCTTTAGGAAAATGACTGAATTTCTCCGAACCTCAGTCTCCGTTGAGTGATTTCTTTTCTCAATTATTTCTTGAACTTCTGCTGTGTTCCAGGCACTGTTCTAGGCAGGCTATACAGTGCTGAAAAGGATAGATGTGGTTCCTGCTCTCAGGGGAGAAATGGATGTCAGAAAATAAATGAACAAGTTACTAGTGATCCATGCTATGCATAAACTAAAACAGGGTTTTATGATTATGAGGAACAGTAGGAGGAGGACAGGCATTAGATTAGAGATTCAGACTTCTCAATGATGTGACTTTTGAGCCAGGATGATAGGGAGTCAGACCTGGGAAACTTGGGGACAGAGGAGACAGCAAGTGCCAAGGCTCTGAGGTGGCAGAGGAACAGAACGCAGTTCAGTCTGGGTGGGGTTGATAACACGTCTGAGAGTCATCACAGGGCCGAGTGCAAAGATGCGTGAGAAAATTCTCTGGAAACTCTGAGTGCTACATAAAGTGTTACCATTGCTTTTGCTGATGTTCATGTGTGTATGTTTCAGGACCTCTAGTGACACTGAACAAGCCACAGGGTCTTCCAGTGACAGGTATGGGCAGGGGATGTGGGAAGGGAATGCAGTGGAAGGGGGTTTCTCGTCTCTGAGGGTGGGAAAAGTGAAGGTTTGGCCTCCTGTATTTTTTCTTTCCTATTTTCCAGGAAAACCAGGAGAGCTGACATTGCTCTCAGTGCTGCCAGAGCTGAGCCAGTCCCTGGGACTTGGGGAGCGGGAGCTTCAGGTTGTCCGAGCATCTGGGAAGTAAGTGGTGGGAGTGACAGGAAGCTGGGAGTACTGGCATCCATTTGTGTTGGAAAAAAGCTGCTTGGGGATAAACTGAGACATTTTCCTTGGGAAGGTTTGAGATCATAGAGGTGGATACAAGTACTGTGAAGAGGAGGAAGCTGATGGCTCTGGGTTCAAATCCTCAAGTGCAAATGGTGTGATACCAGGCCAAGCATGACACCTCCCAGAAGCTGGGCGCAGTGACTTATGCCTGTAATCCCAGCACTTTAGGAGGCCAAGGCATGAGGATCACTTGAGCCCAGGAGTTCAAGACCAGCCTGGGCAAAACAGACCCCATCTCTGGAAGAACAACAGCAACAACAAAACCTTCCCTGAGGCCAGGCACAGTGGTTCATGCCTGTAATCGTTGGGACTTTGGGAGGCCGAAGTGGGAGGATTGTTTGAGTCCAGGAGTTCAAGACCAGCCTGGGCAATGTGGCAAAACCCTGCCTCTACTAAGAAAACCACAAAAAACTAGCTGGGCATAGTGGCACATGCCTGTAGTCCCACCTACTCGAGCGGCTGAGGTGGGGGAATCACCTGAGCTTAGAAGGTGATGGCTGCAGTGAGCTGAGATCCCACCGCTGTACTCCAGCCTGAGCAACCGGAGTGAGACCCTGTCTCAAAAAACAAAAAAACACCCTCCCTGAGCCTCAGTTCTCCTAATTGTAAAATCAAGAAAATAATACCTATGCTCAATGTGCAGTTACTTCTCCATGACTGTACTTGTGGCAGGCATTGCTAGTGGATCCATGATACCCTTTCCTCTAACTGCCATCAATTAAAGATGTTACTTGAGATGAAATATTTCTGTAGTTCCACAAACTCATGAGCTTTTTTGTGGGGAACTTAAGAGCTCATATATGCAGAATTTCTAGAAGAGTTCTGGCACATGGTGGACAATCGTTATGATATTTGGCTCTGAGCTCCCTGGGGGCCGAGGCAAAATGAGAAACACGTTAAGCTACATAGTCTTGTTATCATATCAAACAAGGGGAAAGCTTACTTGTTTCTCAGGAGGTAGTCTAGGTGATAGTCCTGGTGTTAGTGTTTGGCCTGAAGCAGGTCAGTGTTCCTAAGAGCCTCCTTTTTAGTAGGTAAGTCTAAGGGACTTTAACTTGTGTGATTTGTCTCCTTACTCCAGGGAGAGCTCTGGGCTTGTACTCCTCTCCAGCTGTCCCCAGACGACTAGTCGCCTCCAGAAGTTCTTCATTCATGCACGGAGAGCCCAGAGGCCCACAGCCACCTACTGGTGAGAGGTGCTGGGAGGTTCCTAGGGTGGTGGGGAGGTCCCAGTAAGGCACGGTGTGATTTCCTCTTGCCCCTTTCTTAGTGCTGTCACTAATGGGATCCCAGCTACTTCTGAGGGGAAGATCCAGACCGCCCTGAAACTGGAACACATTGATGGGGTCAATCTTGTGAGTCCGGGTCTGGGCAGGGAAGAGGAGGGATGTTTCTAGATATAGTACCCCTACGCAGAGGAGTCAGGGGTATGGATTTGGGATGGCTGGCTCTCCTGTCCCCTAAAACAGGCAAGTGACCACTGCCTATACTGTGGCCCTGCCCAGAGTCTGTTGGGAGCAGGGAGGGTTTGGATATAGCTGCCAGGCCTATGTAATGCTTGTTCCCTCTTGGCTGGCACCACAGTCAGTTCCAGTGAAGGCCCCATCCCGAAAGGACATCCTCGAAGGTGTCAAGAAGACTCTCAGCCACTTTCGTGTGTTGGCCACAGGCTCTGGCTGTGCCCTGGTCCAGCTGCAGCCACTGACAGGTAGGTCTGGCGCCCCAGCCAGCCTTTAAAACTGCACTTGATTTGGGAGGCTGAAGCCAGTGGATCACAAGGTCAGGAGTTCAGGACCAGTCTTGTCAAAATGGTGAAACCCCGTCTCTACTAAAAACTACAAAAACTAGCCAGGCGTGGTGGCAGGCCCCTATAATCCCAGCTCCTCAGGAGGCTGAGGCAGGAGAATCGCTTGAACCCAGGCAGCAGAGGTTGCAGTGAGCCGAGATCGCACCACTGCACTGGAGCCAGGCGCAGTGGCTATAATGCCAGGACTTTGGTAGGCTGAGGCAGACAGATCACTTGAGGTCATGAGTTCGAGACCAGCCTGGCTAACATAGTGAAACCCCATCTCTATAAAAATATAAAAATTAGCTGGGGGTGGTAGTATGTACCTATAATCCTAGCTACTTGGGAGGCTGAGGTAGGAGAATCACTTGAACCCAGGAGATGGAGTTGCAGTGAGCCAAGATTGCTCCATTGCACTCTAGCCTGGGAGACAGAGTGAAACTCCATCTCAAAAAAAAAAAAAAAAGATGCATTTGGCTCAGGGAGGCGAGGGGCTGGGGAGACAATGGTGGTATCAACAGGAGCCTGGGGAGCATTTAATGGCCCCCAGAGGTGTATGTGACCAGGCCCAGCTGGAGGAGGCAGCTCCAGGCTAGCACCCCAGCAGCAAAGAGCAGGCCTTATGCCCAGTGGCTTCAACAATTAGGGTTGCATCTCATCATGAGTGGATCCCACAGCCAGGCAGATTGACAGCTGTGATCGTCCTGACCTGTTGTGTGTCCCTTTCTGGATGCAGGAGCCATAGTACCAACCTCACTGAAATCATATGGTCTGAGAAAGGGGGTGGTGTTTCCAAAGGACAGGGGGAGGGGCGATACTGGTAGGACAGAAGGAGCAGCTGCCCACCGTCTCTCCTGGCTCTTCTCTTGCTCAGTGTTCTCCAGTCAACTGCAGGTGCACATGGTACTACAGCTCTGCCCTGTGCTTGGGGACCACACGTACTCTGCCCGCGTGGGCACTGTCCTGGGCCAGCGATTTCTGCTGCCAGCTGAGAGCACCAAGCCCCAAACACAGGTACTCCAGCCCACCTGCCTCCTGCTTTCTGGGAGGTAGAGGGAGAGGTGAGCATGGGCAGCATCTCCAGACCTTAGCTGTGTGGCTTGCGACTATTGGGAGGCAGCCCGTTTGGCTCCCAAGGCTCTCTCTGTACCCACATCTTGCTGTGTGGCCTTGGGCAAGTAACACCTGCTCTCTTGGGCTTCATTCTGTCCATCTGTTCAATCAGGGAGATGAAGTGCCTGATTTTTTTCTTTTTACTTTAAATTCTGGGGTACATGTGCAGATCTTGCAGGATTGTTACATAGGTATACACTTGCCATAGTGGTTTGCTGCCTCCATCTCCCTGTCACCTACATTAGGTATGTCTCCTAATGTTATCACTCCCCAATTTCCCCACCCCGTGCTGTCCCTCCCCTAGCCCCCCACTCCCCTATAGACCCCAGTGTGTGATGTTCCCATGTACACGTGTTCTCATTGTTCAACACCCACTTATGAGTGAGAACATGTGGCGTTTGGTTGTCTGTTCTTGTGTCAGTTTGCTGAGAATGATGGTTTCCAGATTCATGGCATACATACTGCCACATAACGTTCCATTGTCTAGAGCTCACTCACGTCTCACCAAGCTGCGAGAGGGCTGGGAAATGAAGTTGAGCTGTGCCTAGGAAGAAACTGATTGGGTGACCCCTTAGCCAGTCTCTGCTGCAGTGTGAGTGCCTGTGTGAATGTGCACGTCTGTGTGCAAAGAGGAAATGATTAACAGCTGCAGAGCAGGGAAGAATGGAGGAAGCGCTCGCCTTACTCGCATTTCCCTTAGAGCTGGGTACTCAGCTGCTTGGAACATGTGGGGCTGAACACAACATGCCTGTCCTATTCCAGGTCCTGGATGAAGCCCTCCTCAGACGCCTCCAGCTGACCCCCTCCCAGGCTGCCCAGCTGCCCTTGCACCTCCACCTACATCGGCTCCTCCTCCCAGGCACCAGGGCCAGGGACACCCCCATCGAGCTCCTGGCACCCCTGCCCCCTTATTTCTCCAGGACCCTACAGTGCCTTGGGCTCCACTTACAATAGTCTTCCCTTTGTTCCTGACCCCTCACACACACACTATAGTGAGGGTGGGAGCTCCGGCCAGGCCCAAGAAGAATGAGGTCAGTGCTCAACATGCAGTCAGGTTTAATCCTGGGCTCTGCAGTCAGACAAACCCAAGATCACATCCTGGACAGGCCACTTGCTTGCTGTGTGGCATTTGGGCAAGTAACTTGACCTCTTTGGACTTGTAATAATAAAAGTTCCTACCTCGTGTTATGGTTTTGAGGATTTGCTAAGAGAGTAAATGTTTATTACGGACCTTGCTTTCTGCTGAGTTGACTATGTAGTCTTTTTACTTGGTGGTTTCCATCCTGATCATGGCTGGGAGATGTTAGGGGTGTGTGTGTGTGTGTGTGTGTGTGTGTGTGTGTGTGTGTTAAAATACATCTAAAACTTACCATCTTGGCCGGGGCAGTGGCTCACACCTGTAATCCCAGCACTTTGGAAGGCCAAGGAGGGCAGATCATTTGAGCCCAGGAATTTGAGACCAGCTTGGGCAACATGGAGAAACCCTCTCTCTACTAAAAATAGAAAAATGAGCTGGGCATGGTGGCACATGCCTGTAGTTCCAGCTACTTGGGAGGATCACCTGAGCCAGGGATTCAGAAGTTGCAGTGAGCTGAGATCGCACCATGCCACCTCACTCCAACCTGGGCCACAGAGTAAGACCCTGTCTCAAAATAAAATTTACCATTTTAGCCATTTTAAGTGTACAGTTCTATGGCATTAAATGTACTCACATTGTTGTGCAACCAGTACCACCATCCATCTCCAGAACTTTTTTTTTTTTTTGAGATGGAGTCTTGCTCTCTTGCCCAGGCTGGAGTGCAGTGGCATGATCTCAGCTCACTGCAACCTCTGGGTTCTTGTAATTCTCCTGCCTCAGCTTCCCCAGTAGCTGGGACTACAAGCACACATACCGCACCCAGCTAATCCTTTTAAAAATTGTAGGCTGGACATGGTGGCTCACACCTGTAATCCCAACACTTTGGGAGGCCGAGGAGGTGGATTTCAAGGTCAGGAGTTGGAGAGCAGCCTGGCCAACATGATGAAACCCCTTCTCTACTAAAAGTACAAAAGTTAGCCACGCATGGTGACACACACCTGTATTCCCATCTACTCAGGAGGTTGAGGCAGGAGAATTGCTTGAACCCAGGAGGTGGAGGTTGCAGTGAGCTGAGATCATGCCACTGCACTCCAGCCTGGGCAAGAGAGCAAGACTCCATCTCAAAAAAAAAGGCCGGGCACAGTGGCTCATGCCTGTAATCCCAGCACTTTGGGAGGCCGAGGCGGGCAGATCACGAGGTCAAGAGATCGAGACCATCGTGGCCAACGTGGTGAAACCCCATCACTACTAAAAATACAAAAATTAGCTGGGCGTGGTGGTGGGTGCCTGTAGTCCCAGCTACTCCGGAGGCTGAGGCAGGAGAATTGCTGGAACCCAGGAGGCAGAGGTTGCAGTGAGCCAAGATCGCTCCACTGCACTCCAGCCTGGTGCCTGGTGACAGATGGAGACTCAGTCTCAAAAAAAAATAAAAATAAAAAGGCTGGGCGTGGTGGCTCATGCCTATAATCCCAGCACTTTGGGAGGCCAAGGCAGGTGGATCACCTGAGGTTGGGAGTTCGAGACCAGCCTGACTAACCTGGAAAAACTCCGTCTCTACTAAAAATACAAAACTTAACCGTGTGTGGTGGCCCATGCCTGTAATCCCAGCTAATCAAGAGGCTGAGGCAGGAGAATCATTTGAACCTGGCAAGTGGAGGTTGCAGTGAGCCAAGATTGTGCCATTGCACTCCAGGCTGGGCAACAAGAGTGAAACTCCATCTCAAAAAAAAAAAATTGTGTAGAGACGGGGGCTAGGCTCAGTGGCTCATGCCCCCATGTAATCCCAGCACTTTGGGAGGCTGAGGTGGGCAGGTCACTTGAACCCAGGATTCCAAGATTAGCCTGGGTAAAATGGCAAAACCCTGTCTCTACAAAATATGCAAAAAAATTAGCCAGGTGTGGTGACATATGCCTGTAGTCCCAGCTGCTTGGGAGGCTGAGGTGGGAGGATCATCTGAGCTTAGGAGGCGGATGTTGTAATGAGCCAAGATCTTGCCACTGCACTCCAGCCTGGGTGACAGAGTGAAACCCTGTCTCAAAAAAAAAAAAAAATTGAGATGGGGTCTTGCTATGTTGACTAGGCTGGTCTTGAACTCCTGGCCTCAAGCAATCCACCTGCCTTGCCCCCACAACCAGCATGCTGGGATTACAGCCATGAGACACTGTGCCCAGCCTTCTTACTCTTATTTTTTTAAGCAGGGTCTCGGTATGGTGCCCAGGCAGACTAGTCTCCAACTCCTGGCTCAAACAACTCTCCCACTTCAGCCTCCTTATCTGTGTGTGTGTGTGTGTGTGTGTCAGAGTCTGTTGCCCTGGCCTCCAACTCCTGGCCTCAAGCAATTCTCCCACCTCAGCCTCCGTGTGTGTGTGTGTGTGTGTGTGTGTGTGTGTGTGTGTGTGTGTCAGACTCTCTGTTGCCCTGGCCTCAAACAACTCTTCCAACTCAGCCTCCTTATCCATATGCGTATGTGTGTGTGTGTGTGAGTGTGAGTGTGTGTCAGAGTCTCTGTTGCCCAGGCTGGAGTGCAGCTCTAGTCACTGCAACCTCTGCCTCCTGGGCTCAAGCAGTTCTGCTGGGATTACAGGCATGTGCCACCACACCCGGCTATTTTTTTTTTTTTTTTTTTTGAGATGGAGTCTCTGTCACCCAAGCTGGAGTGAAGTGGCGAGATCTCAGCTCATTGCAACCTCCACCCTCCGGGTTCAAGCAGTTCTCCTGCCTCAGCCTCCTGAGTAGCTGGAATTGCAGGCACATGTCACCACACCCAGTTAATTTTTGTATTTTTAGTAGAGACAGGGTTTTGCCATGTTGGCCAGGCTGGTCTCCAACACCTGACCTCAGGTGTTCCACCCACTTCAGCCTCCCAAAACGCTGGGATTACATGAGTGAGCCACTGGCCCTTATCCTTTCTTATAAAGACACTTGTCATTGAATGTAAGCACCACAGTGGTTACTGGGATTATCTCATCTAAGATCTTAAACTTATTTACATCTGCAAAGGCTTTTCTTTGATACAGGGTTTCACTCTGTCTCCCAGGTTCAGAGTGTAGTGGCGTGATCATGGCTCACCAGTTTTGATCTTCAGGGGCTCAGGTAATCCTCCCATCCCGGCCTCCTGAGTAGCCAGGACTACAGATGCGTGCCTCCACACCCAGCTAGTTTTCTGTAGAAATGGTTTCACCATGTTGCCCAGACTGGTCTCCAACTTGTGGGCTCAAGTGATCCTCCTGCCTTGGCCCCTCAAAGTGCTGGGGTAACAGGCATGAGCCACCGTTATGTAGGAAAAGACTTTTCCACAGTTCAACCCACAACTAGGCAGTGCCACACTTTTCTTCGGGTGGGTGTGACTTGTTGGATATTTCCTTTTTAGGTGACCTTGGCACCTTGCTGAGGAAGGGATAGACCCACTCCTTCTGCAGAAGGGCTGAGGTTTAGGCAAGGTCCACTCTTTCCCATGTCATGGCATTAACGTTCCTATGCCCGCTAGGTGTCATTTTGCCAGCCTGGCTTGTTCTCCAGGGTTGGGGGGCTCCCAGTGGTCGGCAGTTCTGGCAGTGTGTCCCTGCCCTCTACTCACTGCCATGTGATCTTGGGCAAGCCATGCCTCCTCTTTCAGACTCAGTTTCTTCATCTGTGAAGCCTCATGCTCTCCACCCCCAGATCCGAGATGCTGAAGGAGTCCCTCAATAGGAAGCCCCACATCTGTCCGTAGGTGGGGAATTCTGGGCCTCGCAGCTCGGAGGAGCTGCTGATGGCCTCGGGCTCTTGTTGTGGACCCTGGAGTACAGGGCCTTGCCCCACCCACTCTTGACCCTCCAACAGCAATGGAGCCAAGCCCCAAATACTTCACTTGTTTCTTTTTATTTGGTGTTGGATCCAGGACAAAGGCAGTGGAGAATCGAAGCAGGGGCTTCCCTAGCTTCATATCCCCCAGGCCCCCTTGCCTCTGGAATGTACCAACAAGGGGCAGGGGTTTCAGGGAGCTCAGCCTCTTCACAGGGCAGGCTTCGGCCCTGGGTTTGCCACAGTCTGGCCTTGAACTTGCCTCTGGCCTTGACTTTCTTACGGGTTGTAGGAATTGTTTCAACTTCAAAGGGCAGAGGCAACAACGCACTTCCAGGTGGTGGCCTCGGAGGCACAGGGGAGCAGGAGCCTCGATGTGAAAGGAGGGGAGAAGAGGGAGATGATCAAGAGTCTGTCGAGGAAGGGGCTTCTAAGGGAGACAAGCTCTTCCCTTGGGGTGCCAGCCAGCCTGGGAGCTGCACTCTGCCTGTGCCCTCCAGCCCTGACCCCGTGCTCAGCACTGCCCACTGGGTGTGAGTCACAGTTCGAGGCCCACCTTTCTTAGCTTCAGGATGCTGGGTGCCACCTTGAAATCAAGGTTAGGTGGGAGGGAAATGAAGACCTTGGCTGTGGGTAGGGTCCTCAAGGCCTTGCCTGTGATTGACAGGGCCTTAGTGCCCACCAGCTTGCTATGCTGTCGTCTGAGGACCTGGCCCTGGTGTCGGAGTACTTGGGGAGAAGGCAGCTGGGCCTTGGTGTGGAGGCTGGGGAAGTGGTGAGGGGCTGTGGGAGCAAGAGAAACTGTGAGGGCCTGGGGAGGCCCCAAGGTGGCCCAGCTGCCCTAAACTGTGTGTGGAGGACAGGGGGATGTGGAGGGGGTGGGGTAAGGGCAGATGGATTCCTCCCAGTTCCTCCTCCAGAGACAGTGAGAAGAACACAGGGCAGAGTCCAACAGACCTGGGTCTGCATCCCAGCTCTGCCCCTTCTGAGCTGTGCAACCTTGGGCAACTTCCAACTTCCTGATACCTCGGCTGGAAAATGGGGATAATAGCACCTACCTTGCTAGGTTGGTGTGAGGCCTAAAGGGGCTGGGTAGGTAGCAACACGGGGCAAACTGTTAAGTGCTGGACACATGTTAGTTCTTTCCCCTACAGGTGACTCTGCATGGACGCAAAGGCAGAATACTGCAGTGGGAGAGCATGGGCGCTGGAGAGAGCAACGTGGGCTTGAGTCCTGGCATCTTTGAAATAAGGTTAACGGCCTTGCAGAGTGACTGCTCTGGAGGACACAATATTCATTTGGCCAAGTGTTTTGTTTTTTTTGTTTTTTTTGAGATGGAGTTTCGCTCTTGTCCCCCAGAGTGGAGTGCAATGGTGCAATCTTGGGTCACTGCAACCTCCTTTTCCCGGGTTCAAGCAATTCTCGTGCCTCAGCCTCTGGAGTAGCTGGGATTATAGGTGCCTGCCAACACACCTGGCTAATTTTTGTATTCTTTAGTAGAAACAGGGTTTCACCATGTTGCCCAGGCTGGTCTCGAACTCCTGACGTCAGGTGATCCACCTGCCTCAGCCTCTCAAAGTGCTTTTTGTTTGTTTGTTTGAATACAGCATCTCGCTCTGTCTCCCAGACTGGAGTGCAGTGGTATGATCATAACTCACTGTACCCTGGACCTCCCCAGGCTCAAGCGATCCTCCCGCCTTAGCCCCCCAAGTAGCTGGGACCACTGGCTCACGCCACCAAGCCCAGCTAATTTAGCTGAGTATTTTTAAAGAATACTTTGTGAGCAGTGGCTTTTACTTGCTACTGGTGGCTCTTTGGTGGGATGGCTGATCCAGATGGTTGGAAGGAGCCTACAGAGCAGGAATAAATCACCTTGGGACACTCAGGTGTTTTGGGGGAATGGTCTTACCTAGGGCCTGGGGGTTCTTCGGACACAGTGGCAATCTGTTCAAGGGGTGGGGTTGCCTGTCCTCACTAGAAAAGGTCATGGTGAAAATGCACCCCAACCTAGTGCTGGGGGGATCCCATTCCCGGAGATTGGGGTGGACCAGGGCTGTGGTACTTTTTGCCTTGCCTTTCTTCCCCTTTCCGGGGTCTGAAGTGGTGGCAGTGGAGTCTGGTTTCTCACTGTGCTCCAGGCTCCTGGCCCCAGCATCTTTCCTAGAAGCTGACCTGTGGGTAGGGGTCCCTGAGTCCTTGCCTTCCCCAGAGCTTCGCTGGGTCAGCAGGGGGAGTGCTGGGCGGACCCCCATCCGCCGATGACACATCACCATGGGCTTCTTGATGGTGGAGCCCTCTACCAGGAGCTGGATGCCCACATATCGGGGCACATCCACAGCAGGCTGTGGGTAAGAAGAGGAAACAAGGCCTACTCAGTCAGTGGTGCTGGAATCCTTAGCCCAGGGGGACCCAGGGCAGAGACAGGTGGAATTACTTTCTGAAGCACCTGGTCAAAAAGACATTTCCGAGCTGAGAAATGGAAAGCCCACCTCTGAGTCAGTACCTAAAGTCACAGAGCTCCAGGGATTGCTAGCCCAGAGGAATGGAGGAATCCTAGCCATGCCCCACCAGCACCCCTCCACCACACTGTCCTTCTAAGCTGCCCCCAGCCCCTGCTGGAATGTGTGTGGCTCCGCTGCACAGGCCGCCGCTGGTGGACAGCTTCCTGAGCTGAGCCAATCAGATTCTCTGCACAGGGAATTTGAGTTAAGCCACCCAGACAGGTAAGAGGCTTGGAGCCTGCCTAGAGCCTTGTGTGAACCCAGGTTATGGGGGAGCAGAAATTAAGAACCTTAAAGAAGACAGTCTGTGGAGAGAATGAAGTAGCGAATAGGCAGAGGAAGGCAGAGAGAAAGGTCCAGGAGAGGAGCTCCCTTACAACTCTCAGTTCCTATCAGGCCAAGCTGTATGTCCTGCCCTCAGCTGGGCTCCAGGAGAGCTCCCTGTGCCTTGCCAGCAACCTGGAGCCAGTTGGAGGTGTCTTCTGTGCCACTGAAGGAGCCTGATCAGAATCTATCTAAACATCAGAATTACTTGGAGCTTGTTAAAAATACAGCTATCAGCCGGGCACAGTGGTCACATCTGTAACCCCAGCACTTTGGGAGGCTAAGGCTGCCAGATGACCTGAGGTCAGGAATTTGAGACCAGCCTGGCCAACAGGGCAAAACCCAGTCTCCACTAAAAATACAAAAAAATTAGCCGGGCATGGTGGCAGGCACCTGTAATCCCAGCTACTCAGGAGGCTGAGGAAGGAGAATCGCTTGAACCCAGGAGGCAAAGCTTGCAGTGAGCCCAGATGGCACCATTGCATCCAGCCTGGGCAACAAGAGCAAAACTCCATTTCAAAATAACAATAATAATAATAATACAGCTATTACCGGGTGCAGTGGCTATGCCTATAATCCCAGAACTTTGGGAGGCTGAGGTGGGTGGATCACCTGAGGTCAGGAGTGATCATGACCTCATGTTGACCAGCCTGGTCAACATGGCGAAACCCCGTCTCTACTAAAAACACAAAAATTATCCAGGTGTGGTGGGCGCCTATAATCACAGCTACTCAGGATCTGAGAAGGAGAATCACTTGAACCCAGGAGACAGAGATTGTAGTGAGCCAAAATAGTGCCAGTGTACTCCAGCCTGGGTGATAGAGCGAGACTCTGTCTTAAAAAATAAATAAATAAATAAAAATATAGCTATCAGCACTCCCGAGTAGCCCCAGATGATGAGAGAAAGCTCGTCTTTACAGAAGAATCTCGGCTAATAGATGCAGAAGAAACAACAGAATTAGACATTTGCTGTTTTGTAACTCTAATAAAATAGGCTATAATCAAAACTAGTATCAAAACAATTAGATGAAAGGATGACAGGAAAATGTATAATCTGGACACAGCCGACACATTACCTTACAAAAAAATTAATTGCAAAAGGGAGATGTAGCTTTTATCATGGAGAGATCTGGTAGCCTCCACTGTAACCCAGAGTCAAACTCAGCAGCACTAACCATGAGACGCTCTCACAGGATGTGCCTTGTGATGCCACATGACGTACCCAGCATCACCTCTGAAGTGCTCATGCCAGAAATGTTTAACCTGAACTCATCAAGCTGTTTGACCTAACTAATAGTTCCTGAGACAATCAGCTAACAGAAGACCAAGGTAAATAACACCATAAGGAAATAATCAGATAAATCCAGAATGTGGGACAGTTCTACAAAACAACCAGCCTGGCCCCTCAAAAGATCAAAACTATGGGGACAAAAGGCACTGGGGCTGGCCTAGATGCAAAGAGACAAAAAAGTGCAAGGCGTGAGCCTTCATTATGTACTGGCCTAAAGAACAAATCAGCAATAAAAGACATTTAGGGGGCTGGGCGCAGTGGCCCAAGCCTGTAATCCCAGCACTCTGGGGGGGCCGAAGCAGGAGGATCACTTGGGGTCGAGAGTTCAAGACTGGCCTGGCCAACATGGTGAAACCCCATTTCTACTAAAAATACAAAAGTTAGCCAGGCATGGTTGTGGGTGCCTATAGTCTCAGCTACTCAAGAGGCTGAGGCAGGAGAAACACTTGAACCTGGGAGGTGGAGGTTGCAGAGCCGAGATCACACCATTGCACTCCAGCCTAGGTGACAGAGCAACACTCCGTCTCAAAAAAAAAAAAAAAAAAAAAAAGATATTTGGGAGTCATTTGAAAATGCAGATGCATACTCTCCTTCCCAAACTAGGCATTTTGGATTTTGGGTCAGTCTCTGGGGTGGAGCCCCCTGACATCCATAGCAGCTTTCAGCTGCTTCTGGCCTGGGCACTGGCATTGGGAGCACTGCACTACAATGGCACCTTTTCCCTCAGCTTGCCTGTGTATTTCCCCATTTACATTTTTTGAAACCAAAATGCCAATATATTAAAGAAATGATCTATAACTGTAATAAAGACAAGATCTTTATTACAGTTACGTGTGATCATTACGTTCTCTTCCTGTAACCAAACCTTGACAGAAGCCAAATGCTAATCAGAAGCCACTTAAACTGCCACAAGAAATTCTATCCAGAGCTTAGAAAGCCTTGAAATCGATTTTCTAATTTTTTAAAATGCTGTTCTATTTTACAAGTAGATTCCAATCTCTTTTTGGAGCAAGATGAGTGAAATAATGATAATATTAATAATAATAGTAGCTACCAGTAATTGCCTATTACTATATGTCCAGGCACTTTACAGGTTATGCATGATGAAACTCCTAACCTCACTAGGTAATAACAACAATAGCTAAAACTTATTAGCGTTTACTATGTGCCAGGCACTATTCTAAAGTACTTTACTGGCTGGGCGAGGTAGCTCCTGGCTGTAATCTCAGAACTTTGGGAGGCCGAGGTGGGTGGATCACCTGAGGTCAGGAGTTCGAGACCAGCCTGGCCAACATGGCAAAACCCTGTCTCTACTAAAAATACAAAAATTAGCCAGGTGTGATGGTGGATACCTGTAATCTCAGCTACTTGGGAGGCTGAGGCAGGAGAATCGCTTGAACCCGGGAGGTAGAGGTTGCAGTGAGCCAAGATTATGCCACTGTACTCCCACCTGGGCAACAAAGCAAGACTCTGTCTCAAAAGTAAATAAATAAAAATGAAGTACTTTACTTATCAACTCATTCAATTCACACAACTCATAGTAGCTAACTTTGTGAATTAGGTACTATTTTCATTCTTACAGATGAAGAAACCCAGGGGTTAGGAACTTGTCCAAAGTCACACAGCTCATTGTCACTGAACAGGAATTTGAACCCAAGGAGGTTCCAGAGTCTCTGCTCTTAGGACTATGTTATATGCCTCTTTAGAAATATTATCCACATATACTAATTCATTTTATTCTCCCATCCCCATGAGAAAGATGGTAATAATATCCCTGTTTCAAAGATCAGGAGCTTGAGGCTCAGGGAGGTGAGGTCACCTTAGCAGGACCAGGACTTGAATCTGGGTCTTAAACTGGGTCTGACTGCAGAGCCCTATGCTCCATTATGGGGCTGCGTGGAAGAGGGCACAGACTCTCTGGGGTCCTGCCTGGGTCCGACCTCCTCACCTGTTTATAGATGAGCTCAAATGCTCCTGTGTCACAGTGGCGGTCCAGCCGCCGGTCAATGACAACACGCAGGGTGTCAGCTTGCACACCAGCACAGAGCCGGGCGGTGACTGCCGTGGAGGGTGCCATGGTGGGGCTGGCATTGATTTCAATCAGCCAGGGCTGGAAGTCCTCCCCGAACACAAAGTCAGCACCATAGAGCTCAAAGCTGGCCTTCCGACACTGCACAGTGTCCTGGGAGGTCTGAAGTGCATGGATCACAGCATTCTTCATGCCAGGCACGATGATGGCGGACCAAGCATTTGGGGCCCCCATCTCCTGCAGGTGAGCCTGGAACCTCTGGCTGGACCACATGTTGTCTGGAGGCAGCAGTGGATGCCGATGGCATGAGTTCTCCAGGTGCTTCTGGATGGAGTTGTTGCACAGGTGCACTGAGCTGGGGCAGAGAACAGAAAGCTGAGGTCCAGGCCCTTGTGCCCCTCCCATTCAACCTCAGGGAGGACAGGCAAATCCTGGAACCAGCCCTGGGCCACCCTGCACTGTTCAACTTGAGATGGGGCCCTACTGGGAAGGACAGAAAGGACAGAGGCCTGGGCCCCACCACATTCTTCTAAGGCCAGAACCACTCTTATCTTTCAGGGCTGCTCTGAGGGTGCCAATTACAGGAGCCACAGTACTAAGTGCTTTGTGCACAGTCTCAGTTAACCATCCCAGTGCTTGGAAGATGAGAGGGTGGGTAAGGGTGCGGCCCCGCCATCACCAGGATGCCATCTCCATACTAGTTGTGACATCTTAGGCAAGTCATCTAACCTGCATGGTCTTCACATCTGCAAAATGGGGGTGGTAACAGTACCCACTTCACTGTGGTTTTTTTTCAGACCTGGTGAACAGGAAGTATTCAGTGGGTTCTTATGAAGAATGAGATATATACAAAGTGCTCAGCACTATTACATATGAAGCACTCGATAATTGATAGCTGTGAGTTTCATACTACTGCCTCCCTTCTTCAGATGTGGAAACTGAGACTTAAATAGGTTTTCACATGACCCAGAGTCGAACAACTTAGAAGCTGTAGAGACAGAATTCGAATTTAGGCTTCAAGGCTTTCTCTCACTCCAGAAATTAATACAACATCTTGCCTTTCAAAACTCCTGACTTCCTTTCCCCTGCTCTACATTTGCTTCCCTTTTCCCCCCAATGACACATACAATCTTTTAACCTGTTAGATAATTTCACTTGTGTTCATTGCTTCTCTGTTTCTCCCTGCTAGAATGTAAGCCCTTGAGAGCTGGGATCTTGTTTTGTTCACGGCTGTATCCCAAGTGCCCAGAACAGTAATGGCACAGGGTACACATTCAGTCAAATCTGTTGGAGGGACCAGACACAGTGTAATCCCAGCACTTTGGGAAGCCGAGGTGGGACGATCACTTAAGGCCAGGAGTTTGAGACCAGCCTGAGCAACATAGTGAGACCCCATCTCTACATTAAAAAATTTAAAAGTCAGCTGTGATACATGCCTGTGATCTCAGCTACTTAGAAGGCTGAAGAGGAAGGATTGCTTGAGCACAGGAGGTCAAGGCTGCAGTAAGCCATGACCATGCCACTGCACTCCAGCCTAGGCAACAGAGTGAGACGGCCCTATCTGTTAAAAAAAAAAAAAAAAATCTGTTGGATGCAAGGACAGCTGTCTGGATGAGGGCCACCGCCTGCCTGCAGCGTGTGTATGGAGCCCACCACTGCTGCACAAGTCCCCTGCACTGTAACCGCCTGTTTGCTTGCCAGCTCCCCAACTAGGCAGGGAGCTCGTGGGAGGGGAGCAGTGGGGCTCACTTGTCCAGGTTCTTCAGGGAGAAGGGCTGCGTGGAAAAGCGGAGATAGCTGTCACGGTAGAACCACACGGTAAGTGGGTTCCAGTCAGTTACCAGGAACCACTGTCTCAGGTCAAACTTGGTGCCAAAGATGAGCAGAGGCCGCTCAATATACTTCTGTACCACCCATTTGCTGTCCTTCATCATCATGGGGTTGCCGTTCACCAGCTTCAGCATCTCCTCCAGGTGGTCCATGCACATGATGCCTACAGGGGAAAAGAGCAGTCAGGCATTGGGAGGTCAGGCATGGGCTGGGAGAAGGGTCAGCTTGTCATGAGCTCTCATCCACAGAGCTGATAGGGCTGCATGGGTAAGGCTGCCTTCCTCAATTAGAACCCAGTTCCCTGGAAAAGCCAGGAATTTGCTAAGGATTTTAAATTTTTCCTAATTAACCAGTTTTGTTTGATTAAACAGGAATATGTACCTGAATAAAAATTTAAACTGTTGGCCTTTTTTGTTTTTTGAGATGGAGTCTCCCTCTGCCATCCAGGCTGGAGTGCAATGGCACGAGCTCAGCTCACTGCAACCTCTGCCTCCTGAGTTCAAGCGATTCTCCTCCCTCAGCTTCCCAAGTAGCTGGGATAATAGGTGCCTGCCACCATGCCAAGCTAAGTTTTTTATTTTTAGTAGAGACAGGGTTTCACCATGTTGACCAGGCTGGTCTCCAACTCCTGACTTCAAATGATCCTCCCACCTCAGGGTCCCAAAGTGCTAGGATCACAAGTGTGAGCCACTGCACCTGGCCAGTGTTGGGCTTTTTTAAAGCATGTGCACATATTGCTTTCCCACCAATAATAAACAGATGATAAAACCAAAAATTAGACAGTACAAAAGGGCATACAATAACAAGTGCATCTCCCTGTCCAGAGGCAGCCAATTGCTGCTTCCAGGTCCTTATGGATATCCTTCTGGGTCATGTGAGAGTCTACATGTGCTCAGTTTCCCTGCTTTGTATAAATTAAAGCATGTTAAGGATTTTGGAATAGTGCTTTAGATGCATGACTGCATTCACTCCTCACTCACAGAAGGTATTATCATCCTCCTTATTTCACAGATGATGGAACTAAGGTTCGGGGAGGTAATATAACCTGCTAAAGGTCACGAAGAATATTAGTTGCAGAGCTGGGACTCAAACGCAAGCAATTTGGCTTCAATACGCCTGCACTATTTACTTCCTTGGCCTCTAGTGGGAGATGTAGGTTGTGGGCTGCCAGTGCAGGAAGTAGGAGCTGACCCCCACCTCGTCCGCGAGACTTGGCTCCTGGTTTCACGATCCAGATGTTGCGATCCCCTTCCATGTTTATCTGGGGTACCACAGCCCGCAGCTGCTGCAGGATATCCTCACAGTGCTGGACCTGAGTGTCGTGGTGCCTGAGTTCTGCCCCTTCGCTGTGGAGAAATGATGGAACTTGGGACATGTGGGTGGAGAGGGGAAGGGGTGACATAGCCCACCACCCCCACCATCATCCAGGCAGCCTTGGTCACCCCCACTCTGCAGATATTGATAGGTCCCTCCCAAGCCTCCAGCCCCACCCTCAAGTCACCCCTGAAATCCTAACCTGCCCAGACTACAGGAATTGGAAAGGTTAATAAAATTCCATTTACCGCACCCCCTACTCCAGCACTCCGCCTGTGCCATCCCCTTCCTATTACATTAAAACTGTCTTTGACAGAATTTAATCATTCCAGTTCCTAATGATGGAGCACTACTATGTGCCACGCACTGTGACAAGCACTTTCCATATATTATCACTAATCCTCTCAAGGCCCTGCCAGGGAACTACTGGTACCTGTCCCCCACCCACTGACTTTTTTTTTTTTTTTTTTTTTTTATGAGACAGGGTCTTGCAGTGTCACCCAGGCTGGTGTGCAGTGTTGCAATCATGGCACACGGCAGCTAGGAACTCCTGGGGCCAAGCCTCAGCTTCCCAAGTAGTTGGAACTAC
>CAUYLG010045432.1:0-32509 GCA_963573385.1 Cacajao melanocephalus | reverse complement strand
TTCTGAGGCCTCTGTTCTGTTCCATTGGTCTATATCTCTGTTTTAGTACCTGTACCATGCTGTTTTGAGTACAGCCAACTTGTAATATAGTTCAAAGTCAGGTAGTGTGATGCCTCCAGCATTTTTGTTGTTGTTGTTGTTTAGGATTGTCTTGGCTATGTGGCCTCTTTTTGGTTCCATATGAAGTTTAAGGTAGTCATTGGTAGCTTGATGGGGATAGCATTGAATTTACAAATTACTTTGGGCAGTATGGCCATTTTCATGATATTGATTCTTCCTAACGATGAGCATGGAATGTTTTTCCATCTGTTTGTGTCCTCTCTTATTTCTTGAGCAGTGGTTTGTAGTTGTCTTTGAAGAAGTCCTTCACATCCCTTGTTAGTGGTATTCCTAGGTATTTTATTCTCTTTGTAGCACTTGTGAATGGGAGGTCACTTCTGATTTGGCTCTCTGTTTGTCTATTGGTGTATAGGAAAGCTTGTGATTTTTGCACATTGATTTTGTATCCTGAGAGTTTGCTGAAGTTGCTTATCAGCTTAAGGAGATTTTGGGCTGAGCTGATGGGGTTTTCTAAATATACAGTCATGTCATCTGCAAACAGGGACAATTTGATGTCCTCTCTTCCTATTTGAACACCTTTTATTACTTTCTCTTGCCTAATGACCCTAGCCAGAACTTCCAATACTATGTTGAATAGGAGTAGTGAGAGAGGGCATCCTTGTCTTGTGCCAGTTTTCAAAGGGAATGCTTCCAGTTTTTGCTAGTTCAGTATGATATTGGCTGTGGGTTTGTCATGAATAGCTCTTATTATTTTGAGATAGGATCCTTCAATACCTAGTTTATTGAGAGTTTTTAGCATAAAGGGCTGTTGAATTTTGTCAAAGACCTTCTCTGGATCTATTGAGATAATCATGTGGTTTTTATCTTTGGTTCTGTTTATGTGATGGATTACATTTATAGATTTGTGGATGTTAAACCAGCCTTGCATCCCAGGGATGAAGCAGACTTGATCATGATGGATAAGCTTTTTGATGTGCTGTTGGATTTAGTTTGCAAGCATTTTATTGAAGATTTTTGCATCAAGGTTCATCATGGATATTGGCCTGAAATTTTCTTTTTAGTTGCATCTCTGCCAGCTTTTTGTATCAGGATGATGTTGGTCTCATCAAATGAGTTAGGGAGGATTCTCTCTTTTTGTATTGTTAGAATAGTTTCAGAAGGAATGGTACCAGTTCTCTTTGTACCTCTGGTAGAATTCAGCTGTGAACCCGTCTGGTTCTGGATTTTGTTCGGTTGGTAGGCTATTAATTGCTGCCTCAACTGCAGCCCTTGTTATTTGTCTATTTAGGAATTCAACTTCTTCCTGGTTTAGTCTTTGGAGGGTGTAAGTGTCCAGGAATTTATCCATTTTTTTTCTACATTTACTGTTTTATTTGCAAAGAGATGTTTGTAGTAATCTCTGATGGTAGTTTGTATTTCTGTGGGATCAGTGGTGATATCCCCTTCATCATTTTTTATTGCATCTACTTGAATCCTCTCTCTTTTCTTTTTTATTAGTCTGGCTAGCAGTCTATCTATTTTGTTAATCTTTTCCAAAAACCAGCTCCTGGATAGAGACACAAAAGCCCTGCAAAAAATAAAAAAAAATGTGCATTTTAATGCATGTAAATTGTATTTTATTAAATTGGATTAAAAAATTCAGTGAGTATATGAATCACATGTATAGTTTATTGAAATGCAAATTATCAGACAATCTTGACACTTATTCTTGTCAGAGAGATGAAGGAGTTAGGGATGAAGAACCTCACAGGTAACTGCCATATTTGAATTCAATAATGAGAATATTTGCTTATACAAGATATTATATACCAAGGAATAAGTATTTAAAATACAATGTGCAGCTGCCTGGTAACTTTGCTCCTAATTTTTCTGTTATTAAACTTTTCTATATTTTGTTATATGGAGTCCTTTTTGCATTAACTTGATAGCTGTCTATGGATAGGAAGACAAATGAGATAATATAAAAAAGTAACAACTGAGAAGGTATATTATTTATTTCATACCATTTAGTAAATAGAGACCTACACTTCCATTTAGTATAAAATAGTCATCAGAACTGGGGCTTAGATATGGAGACATTTTCTGTTTTCTCAATTTTATTATCAGTTTGCCATTTATGTCAGATACTGAGAAAACATTTGAAGAAAGGTTTTGCCATATGATGTATTTTGGCTGTGTCTCCACCCAAATCTCATCCTGAATTGTAGCTTTCATAATTTCCTCATGTTGTGGGAGAAACCCAGTGGGAAATAACTGAATCTTGGGGAAGTTTCCCCCATATGGTTCTCATGGTAGTGAGTAAGGCTTATGAGATCTGACGGTTTTATAAGGGGAAACCCCGCTTGCTTGGTTCTCATTCTGCTCTTGCTGCCACCATGTGAGATGTGCCTGTCACCTTCAGCCATGATGGTGAGGCCTCCCCATCCACGTGGAACTGTGATACCAATAATCTTCCTTCTTTTGTGAATTGCCCAGTCTTGAGTATGTCTTTATCAGCAGCATGAAAACAGACTAATACACCATATAAAACTTTGTCTCATGAACCTACTGTTTCAATTACTTTACAAATGATTTTAACAAAATATTATAACATTTTAATGATTCCTCTGACAGTTAACAATCAGATCTTTATACTGAAAACAGCAAGCTTTCAAGACTTGTACATATTCTGTGCATATAAAAAGCTGTTCTATTTAAAGAAAGAGAAAAATTAGTGTAACGCTTTGTCATGATTAATTTAGTAATAAAAGCATATACAAATATTAATTGAGTGCCCACTATATTCAGTGTTCCATAGGCAAGAATAATGAAATCCAAACATATGTCAGCAATATGTAAACAATATAAGATAAAATGCCAAGATATTTAAATATGGTTGCAAAATTAGCTTTCCGTTAAGGAAAGAGAAAAGTGCAATAGATATTCAGAAAAGAGCATGATCAGATATCCATGAGAAAAAAAAAATATGGGAAATACGAAGAAAGAAATACCATAATTAATTAAATAAAAACTACTCCCTCATTAAATTATTTTTCTATAAATAATCTGTATATTAAACATATACTTAAACCAATTTTCTGGTGTAATTTTTAGAGTAAGCAAAGATAAGCACACCTTAGAATACAAACAAACTGAACTGAACTGCGGCATTTCTCCAAATAATACTCAATGTGATGGTTAATATTGAGTGTAAACTTGATTGGATTGAAGGACGCAAATCATTTTTCCTGGGTGTGTCTGTGAGGGTGTTATGAAAAGAGATTAGCATTTGAGTCAGTGGACTGGGAAAGGCAGACTCACCCTCGATCTGTGTGGGCATAAATTAATCAGTTGACAATGTGACCAGAATAAATGCAAGCAGAAGGACGTGGAACGCCTAGACTGGCTGAGTCTTCCAGCCTACATATTTCTCCTGTGGTGGATGCTTCCTGCCTTCAAACATCCAAACGTTCGCTCCAGTTTCTTCAGCTTTGGGACCTTTGACCACAGACTGAAGTCTGACCTGTGGGCTTCCCTACTTTTGAGATTTTGGGACTCAGACTGGCTTTCTTGCTCCTTAGCTTGCAGATGGTCTATTTTGGCACCTCACCTTGTGATTGTGTGAGTCAATATTCGTTAATAAACTCCCCTTTGTATATGCGTCTATTATATTATTTCTGTCCTAGAGAATCCTAATATACTCCAGCAATTCAGAGGCTATAATCTCCTAAATTGACTATTCATTCAGGTTTTCTTTTTTATTTCTTTCATGCTAAATTAGAAACTGAACAGTGGTGATACATGGTGAGAAAATTGTGATTTTAGAGAAAGAATGCAGAAATATGAAAATTAAAGAATATAGCATTTTTATTATGAGAGAAGTCATAATTGTATGATTATTTATACTTTTTGTTTACTTTAAAAAATTGTTCTAGCAAAGGAATGGCTTTAATATATTTGAAGCTAAAAAAAAGCCATCAGAATGTTTGAGACTGATGATTGAAGATACTGAAAAGAGAGAGACTGTGGATGTCTTAAGAGAGAGAACATAAATCTTTTTTTAGAGTAAAGACTTTAGACAGGCATTAGATAACTAGCTTTTCTTCTGATACTGGATAGAACTTTTAAGGAAAAAAATTATAAAACTTGAGATCTTTGAAAGCTAAGCTCCACAATATTTAATGAGAATAAAGGAAGAGATAGGGGGCAGGCATGACGAAATTGACTGTGGGAAGGATGAACAGCTAAATGGGGAATTCAGAACTCAGTTCATTTGTGTTGCTATAAATAAATATCCGAGGATGGGTAATTTATAAAGCAAAGAGGTTTATTTGGCTCATCTTTCTGGAGGCTGAACACAAAGCACGGCCTCAGCATCTGCTTCTGAGGAGGACTTTAGGCTGCTTTCACTCATGGCAGAAGAAGGGAAGCCAGTGTGTTCAGGTCATATGACAGGAGAGGGGGACTGTGTGAGGCTCTTTTCAATCACTAGTTCTCTTCGGAACTTAAGAGTGAGAACTCACTCACTCTTGGGAATGGCATCAAGCCATTCATGAGATATCTTCCCCCATGGTTCAAGCAACTCTCACCAGGACTCACCTCCAACACTGAGTATCAAATACCAATATGAAACTTGGTAGGACCAAACAACCATATCCAAACCACAGCAAGGAGATCAGTGGGGCTAGTGCATAAAAGTATGAGTGTGCACTCTGAGCTTTTTGCAGCTTCGGAGTGCACCATTTCCATTAAGTCATCATAGGTATTAGAAATATTACCTTGCAAAACTTTCTAAACTGCTTTGAGGAAAGGCACATTTTTCTAATTTATGCCAAGTTTCCATTTTGTTTAAGAGTGTGGGCTTTAGGAAGCAGTAAATTAAATATTGTAGGGCAGAGGGGATGCCCTGGGTGATGCAAAGGACAGTGTGTACATGAACTGATCATCCAGGGGCAAGAAAATGGGAACAAAAAATGTGGTCCACTATACAGTTATGGGTGACAGACATGTTTTTGAGCTAAATAACTTCTAATTCAAATAGAATAAAATGAGAGATTTTAATAAATATCTCAGAGAATGCGTAAAGTATCTGAAGGTACCTCGTTTTGATAAGAGAAATAGAGGATTAATCATAGGCTTGTTAAAAGATGACTTCAAAGGTATGTTAGTGGAGTGTTTGCATCTGAAGAAACAAGTGGTAAGTCTAAATGTTAATTTAAACTTTCCAATATTGACTAATAAAACTTGCCACTCTGAATGACGAAAACACTTTTTATGAAGTCTTCTAATTTTTTTCTTTGATTAATATTATGTTTAATGTGTTTACAAAGATTTAATGTGAAGAAATAATTATTGCTCTAAAATGGCAAATTAATTCTGATTATGTAATGACCTTAACTATAGGCTATATTTAATTAAAATTTTTATGTGTTTTATCACATTGTTGACTTTTATGATCTTAAACCGGCCTTTCTGGCAGTGGTGGTTTTAGCAGATTTTCTATTTTTACAATCTGATTCTAATTTATTTGACTGACTAGTTTGCTCTTGACAAAGCATAACCTTTTGTTTTATTAACCAGATCTGTATGTGGAGTTAAGAAAGGAAGATAAAGCAAGCAGGCTACATGTGAAAAATAAAGCTAACTATGCCAATTCTTATTTTAATACAGTATAACAAACATTATTTGACATTTACAATTATTAAAGGTTCTAAATCTGACATTTAAAATAGAAATTTAGGGCCAAGGTTTCTGATATTAACAAATTGTATACTCTATTTCTTTATTTCAAACGTCAGTTGACAAAATACTGGGTGAGTGAGAATTTAAGCTGCTCCTTGAGCTATTACTCATAGCGGTCTAGAGCCAGATGCCATGAATTCAAATCTCCACTCTGTCACTTACTAGAAATATCAATTTGAAGGTTCTCTGTTTATTCTGTTGATAGTTTCTTTGGCTGTGCAAAACCTCTTTAGTTTAATTAAATCCAATTTGTCAATTTTTCAATTTTTGCTTTGGTTAGTTACTTAATCTCCCTATGCCTCATTTTTCTTATGTGAAAAAATGGGGGTGATAATAACGGTTCACCTATCTCCTACGTTTGCTAGGAGAAACTAAAGTGTCAGTAAGCAAAGTAAAATATTTATGTAAGCATCTGGCACAGATAAAGTGGAACCCTGCAAGTCATTCTATATAGATTTGCCACATCACAATTTCTTTAGTATTTTAGCTGAAAAGGTTGTAATCAATTTTGATATGTTTGCCATCCTCTCAAATGATCCTGTGTTCATTTTGGATATGAATGCAATAAAGGAGTAGCCATAGAATATCTTTCAAAAAGTAACTTTCTGTTTAAAGAATTTCTATTATCCATCAGGATTCTGAAACTCCCAACTACACATCTCAATACAGACCTGACACTAAGAATTTGAACCTTTGGCCCAGGAGCTTGGCCATGTTTAACTTATTAAAAGCTCAAGATGGGTGAATCATATATGCATATCTGGTTAAGAAGCACAATTAAGGTTATTCTGTATAAGGACAAGTCTCCTCTTACAGTGAAAGGTTTAGAGTCACATCGTTGATTTTTGCAGTTTTTGTTTGTTTGTTTGTTTCTATATTTTTCCACATTTTATTTTAACTAATCAAGTGCATGTGCAGGAAGTGCAGGTTTATTACATAGGTAAATGTGTGCTATGGGGGTTTGCTGAACAGATCATCCTGTCACTTAGCTATTAAGCAAAGCATTCACTAGCTATTCTTCCTGATCCTCTCCCTCCCCCTAAACCCTGCCCTCCAACAGGCCCCAATGTGTGTTGTTCTCCCCTGAAGAATCCATGGGTTCTTATCATATGGGGGAGCACAACACACACTCCCACTTCTAACACAAGCTCTCACTTCTAAGTGAGGACATGTAGTATTTGGTTTTCTGTTCCTGCATTAGTTTGCAAAAGATACTGGCTTCCAGCTTCATCCATGCCCCTGGAAAGAACATGATCTTTATTTTCATGGCTGTATAGTATTTCCTGGTGTATATATGGCACATTTTCTTTATCCAGTCCATCAATGATGGACATTTAGGTTGATTCCACATCTTTGCTATTGTGAATATGGCTACATTGAACATACAAGTACATGTGTCTATATAATATAATGATTTATATTTCTTTGAGTATATATCCAGTTATGGGATTGCTGGGTCAAATGCTATTTCTGCCTTTAGGTCTTTGAGGAATTGCCACACTGTCTTCCACAGTGGTTGAATTAATTTACATTCCCACCAACAGTGTAAAAGCCTTCCTTTTTCTCCACGACTTCACCTACATCTGTTGTTTTTTGACTTTTTATTAATAGCCATTCTGACTGACATGAGATGGTATCTCATTGGGGTTTTGAATTGCACTTCTCTGTGATAAGTGATATTGAGCTTTTTAAAATGTTTCTTAGCTGCACGTATACCTTCTTTTGAGAAGTGTCTGTTCATGTCCTTTGCCCACTTTTTAAAGTTTTTTTTTAAAAACTTTGTTTAAGTTCTGTATATATGCTGGATATTAGACATTTGTCAGATGCATAGATTGCAAAATTTTTCTCTCATTCTGTAGGTTCTCTTTATTCTGTTGAAAGTTTCTTTGGCTATGCAAAACCTCTTTAGTTTAATTAAATCAAATTTGTTAATTTTTGCTTTAGTTGAAATTGCTTTTGGTGTCTTCATCATGAAATCTTTATCTGTGCCTGTGTCCTGAATAGTATTGCCTAGGGTTTCTTCTAAGATTTTTATAGTTTAAGGTTTTACATTTAAGTCTTTAATCCATCTTGAGTTAATTTTTGTACATGGTATAAAGAAGGGGTCCAGTTTTGATTTTTCTGCATATGGCTAGCTAGTTCTCCCAGCATCATTTATTAAATAAGGAATCATTTTCCTGTTGCTTGCTTTAGTCAGGTTTGTCACAGATCAGATGGGTGTAGGTGTGTGGTCTTATTTTTGGGTTCCCTATTACATTCCACTGGTCTATGTGTCTGGTTTTGTATCAATAGCATGCTATTTTGTGTACTGTAGCACTGTAATAGAGTTTGAAGTAGGGTAGCATAATACCTCCAGCTTTCTTCTTTGTACTTAGAATTGCCTTGGCTATTTGAGGTTTTTTTTTTTTTTTTTTTTTGGTTCCGTATAAATTTTAAAATAGATTCTTTAAAGAATGTCAATGGTAGTTTAATGGGAGTAACATTTAATCTGTAAATTGCTTTGGGCAGTATGGCCATTTTAAAAATATTAATTCTTCCTATTCATGAGAATGGAATGTTTTTCCATTTGTTTGTGCTCTCTCTGATTTCCTTGAAAAGTGGTTTGTAGTTCTTCTTGAAGAGGTCTTTCATGTCCCTTTTTGCTATAATCCTAGGTATTTTATTTCTTTTATGGCAGTTGTGAATGAAAATTCATTTGTGATTTGGGTCTGGGATTGCCTGTTGTTAGCGTATAGGAATAGCAGGAAGTTTTGCACATTAATTTTGTATCCTGAGACTTTGCTGAAGTTGCTTATCAGCTGAAGAAGCTTTTGGGCTGAGATGATGGGATTCTAGATATAGGGTCATATCATCTGCAAACCAAGATAGTTTGACTTCCTCCCCTTTTTATTCTTTCTCTTGCCTGATTTCCCAGCCAGAACTTCCAATGTTGTGTTAAATAGGAGTGGTAAGAGAGGGCAACCTTGCCTTCTGCCAGTTTTCAAGGGGAATTCTTCCAGCTTTTGCCAATTCAGTATGATATTGGCTGTGGGTTTGTCATATATGGCTCTTTTTAGTTTGAGTTTTGTTCCCTCAGTACATAGTTTATTGAGTTTTTATCAAAGGACTTTTCTGCATGTATTGAGATAATTGTGTGGTTTTTGTCTTTAGTTCTGTTTATGTGATAAATTACATTTAGTAATTTGTGTATGTTGAACCAACCTTGCATACCAAAAATGAAGCCTACCTGATTGTGCTAAATAAGCTTTTTGATGTGCTGCTACATTGGGTTTGTCAGTATTTTTTTTTTGAAGATTTTTGCATTAATGCTTATCAAATATATTGGCTTGAAGTTTTCTTTTTATGTTGTATATCTGCCAGGTTCTGATACCAGGATGACGCTGACCTCATAAAATGAGTTAGGGAGGAGTCCTTCATTTTCAATTTTATTTATTTATTTATTTATTTTGAATAGATTCAGAAGGAATGCTATCAGCTCTTCTTTGTACCTGTGATAGGATTCAGGTGTGAATTCATCTGTTCATGGGCCTTTTTTTTTTTTTTTTTGGATGATAGACTATTTGTTACTCCCTCAATTTTAGAATTGGTTACTTCTCTATTCAGTGATTCAACTTCTCCTTGATTCAGTCTTGGGAAGTTGTATGTTTCCAGGAACTTATCAATTTTTCCTAGACTTTCTATTTGACATATATAGAGAGGTGTTTTAAACAATCTCTGATGGTTGTTTGTATTTCTGTTGAGTCAGTGATGATATATCCCCCTTATCATTTCCAATGTTGTTTATTTAAATCTTCCCTTTTCTCTTCTTTATTAGTCTAGTTAGTGGTCTATCTTATTAATTTTTTTTCTACAAAACAACTCCTGGATTTTTTGATCTTTTGAAAGGTTTTTATTTTTTCTTTGAGTCTCTATCTCTTTGAGTTCAGCTCTGACATTGGTTAGTTCTTGCCTTCTACTAGTTTTAAGGTTTGTTGCTCTTGATTCTCTAGTTCTTTAAGTTGCAATGTTAGGTTGTTAACTCAAGATCTTTCTAGGTTTTTTTATTTGGGCACTTAGTGCTATAAATTTCTCTCTTGGCATTGCTTTAGCTGTGTCCAAGAGACTTGATATATTGTATTTTTGTTCTCATTAGTTTTAAATAACTTCTTCATTCCTGTCTTAATTTCATTATTTACTCTGGAGTCATTCAGGAGTAGATTGTTTAATTTCCATGTAATTGTATGGTTTTGAGTGAAATCCCTAATCTTGAGTTCTAATTTTATTATGCTGTGGTCTGAGACACAGTTATAATTTCAAAAATATTTTTAATTTGCTGAGAAGTGTTTTACTTCCAATTATGTGATTAATTTTAGAGTAAGTGCCATGTGGCCATGAGAAGAATATATATTCTGTTGTTTTTTGATGGAGAGTTCTGTAGATAACTATGAAACCCACTTGATCCAGAGCAGAGTTCAGGTCTTGTACTTCTTTGATAATTTTCTGTCTTGATTATCCATCTAGTATTGTCAGTGGGGTGTTAAATTTTCTTACTATTATTGTGTGTGAGTCTAAGTCCCTTGAAAGTCTCTAAGAACTTGCATTTTGAATCTGAGTGCTCTTGCATTGGGTGAATATATTTTTAGGATAGTTAGCTCTTGTTCAGTGGAACCATTTATCATTATATAATGCCCTTTTATTGTCTCTTTTGATCTTTGTTGGTTTATTTTCAGAAATTAGGATTGCAACTCCTGCTTTTCTTCTGTTTTTCATTTGCTTGATAAATGTTCATCCATCACTTTATTTTGAACTGTGGTGTGTCTTTGCATGTGAGCTAGAACTCTTGAAGCAAGCATATCTCTGGCCTTGTTTTTTATCCAGCTTGCCAATCTGTATACTTTAATTGGGGCATTTAGCCCATTTACATTTCAGGTTAGTGTTGTTGTGTGTAAATTTGATCCTATTATGATGCCAACTGTTTATATTGCAGACTTGTTAATGTGGTTGCTTTATAGTGTCACTGGTCTGTGTACTTTGGTGTGTTTTTATAGTGGTTGGTAACAGTTTTCTCTTTCCATATTTAGTGCTTCTTTCAAGGGCTCTTGTAATGCAGGTCTGGTGGTAATGAATTCCCTCTGCATTTGCTTGTCTAATAAGGATCTTATTTCTCTATTGTTTATGATATAATTTGGCTCTGTGTCCCCATCCAAATGTCATCATGAATTGTAATCCCCATGTGTTGAGGCAGGGACCTGATGGGAGGTGATTGGATTATGCAGGCAGTTTCTCCCATGCTGTTCTTGTGATTGTGAGTGAGTTCTCATGAGATCTGGTGGTTTAAAATTGTTTGGCATTTTTGTCTCTCACTCTCTCTCTTTTCTGTCACCATGGAAATCTAACTGCTTCTCCTTCATCTACTGCCATGCATGTAAGATTCCTGAGGCCTTCCTAGCAATGCAGAACAGTCAATTAACCTCTTTTCTTTGTAAATTGCCCACCCTCAGGTAGTTCTTTATAGCACTATGAAAACAGACTAATAAAACAGTTGGTCCTGAGTGAAGTAGGGTACTGCCCTAAAGATACCTGAAAATGTGTAAGTGACTTTGGGACTGGGAAAGGGGCAGATGTTGGAACAGTTTGCAGGGCTTAGGAGAAGATGTCAGAAAGGTTTGAACTTCCCAGAGACTTATTGAATGGTTTTGACTGGAATGCAGATAGTGACATGAATGATGAAGTCCAGGCTGAAGTGGTCTCAGATAGAGATAAGAAACTTATTGAGAACTGGAGCAAAGGTAACTTTTGCTACGCTTTAGCAAAGAGGCTGGTGGCACTTTATCCCTTGCCTTCAAATCTGTGGGAATTTGATCTTGAGGAAAATGATTTAGAGTATCTGGCAAAGGAAATTTGTAAGCAGTGAAGCATTCAAGATGTGATCAGCCTTTTTCTGAAATCATACAGTCATATGTGTTCCCAGAGATGAACTAAAATTAGAACTCATGTTTAAAAGGGAAGCAAAGTGTAAAAGTTTGAAAATTTTGCAATCTGACCATGTGGTAGAAAAGAAAAATCCCATTTCTGAGGAGAAATTTAAGCCGACTGCAGAAGTTTGCATAAGTAAAGAGTTGCTGAATATTAATAGCCAACACAATGGAAAAAATGTCTCCAGAGGATTTCAGAACTTTTCACAGCATCCTCTCCTATCACAGGCTTGGAGGACTAGGAGGAAAAAATAGTTTCCTGGGCTGCACCCTGGGCCCAGGGCAGGCCTCACTGCTCTGTTCGGTCTCACAAGATGGTATCCTGCATCCCAGCCACTCCAGATTCAGCCATGGCTAAAAGGGGCCAATGTATAGCTCACACCATTGCTTCAGAGCATGCAAGCCCTAAACCCTGGTGGCTTCCACATGGTATCAGGCCTGTAGGTGTGAATAAGAACAGAGTTGAGGTTTGGAAGCCCTTACCTAGATTTCAGAGGATGTATGGAAACACCTTGATGTCCCGGCAGAAGTCTGCTACAATGGAGGAACCCTCATGAAGAATTGCTATTAAGGCACTGCAGAGGGAAACTATGGGGTTGGAGTCCCCACACAGAGTCCCCACTGGGGCACTGTCTAGTGGAGCTCTGAGAAGAGGGCCACCATTCTCCAGATGCCAGAATGATAGCTTCACCAACAGCTTGCATTGTGCACCCAGAAAAGCCATGGCAATCAATGCCAGCCCTTGAAACCAGTTGTGGGGCTGTACCCTGCAAAGATGCAGAGGCAGAGATACCTAAGGCCTTGGGAGCCTCCCCCTTGCATCAGCATGTCCTCAATGTAAGACATGAAATCAAAGAAAATTATTCTGGAGCTTTAAGATTTAATGATTGCCCTTTGGTTTCATACTTGCTTGGGGCCTGTTGTCCCTTTCTTGTGGCCAATTTATCCCATTGGTAACTGGAGCATTTACCCAATGCCTGTACCTTCATTGTATCTTGTAATTAACCAACTTATGTTTTATTTTACAGGCTCACTGGTGGAAGGAACTTGCTTTGTCTCAGATGAGACTTTGGCTTAGGCTTTTAAGTTAATTCTATAATGAGTTAAGACTTTGGGGGACTGTTGGGAAGGCATGTTTGCATTTTGAAATGTGAGTGGAAAACAAGATTTGGGAGGGGACAGGGGTGGACTAATATGGTTTGGCTCTGTGTCTCCATCAAAACAATATCTCCAATTGTGATCTTCATGTGTAGAGGGAGGAGCTTGGTGGGAGGTGATTGGATCATGGTGGCAATTTCCCTTAGGCTGTTTTTATGATAGTGAGTTCTCAGAAGATTAAATGGTTTAAAAGTGTTTGACAGTTTCTCCCTCACTCTCTCTTCTTCCCTTCCATCATGATTATAAGTTTCTTGATGCCTCTCCAGACATGTGAAACTGTGAGTTAATTAAAGCTAATTTCTTTATAAATTACCTTGTTTCAGGTTTGTTTTCACTCAGCAGTGTGAAAACTGACTAATACAACTTATGAAGCTCAGTTTGGCCAGATATAAAATTCTGGGTTGGAATTTATTTTTATTTGAATGCTTAATATTGGCCCCCAATCTCTTCTGGCTTGCAGAGTTGCCACTGAGAGGTCTGCTGTCACCCTAACGAGCTTTGGTTTGTAGGTAATCTTGCATTTCTCTCTGGCTGCCCTTAACATTTTTTCTTTCATTTCCACCTTGGAAAGCCTGAAGATTTTATTTCTTGGGGACATTTTCCTCATGGTATATCTTACTGGGGTTCTCTGCATTTCCTGGAGTTGAATGTTGGTCTGTGTAGCTAAGTTCAGGAAGTTCTCCTAGATGATACCCTGATATATGTTTTCCCAATTGGTTCCATTCTCCTTGTCTAATTCAGGTGTCCCAAATCAGTGGTAGATTCATTCTCTTTACATAATCCCATATTTCCTGAAAGTTTTGTTCATTTTTTTCTTTTTTTTTCCACTCTTCCCTGCCTGTGTTATTTCAGAAAGACAGTCTTTAAGCTCTGAGTTTCTTTTCTCTGCTTTGCCTATTTTGTTATTAATACTTGTAATTATATTGTGAAGGTCTTAATAATATGTTTTCAGCTATATCAGGTTGGTTTCTCTTGGTACTGGATATTTTGACTATCAGCTTCTGCATTGTTTTATCATAATTCTTAGCTTCTTTGTATTGGGTTACAACGTGTTCCTTTAGCTTGGCAAAGTTCATTTTTATTTATATTCTGAAGCCTACTTCTGTCATTGCAGCCATCTCAGCCTCAGCCAGGTTATGAACTCTTGCTGGAGAGCTATTGTGGTCATTTGGAGAAAAGGGGGCACTCTGGCTTTTGAGTTTTCAGTGTTTTTTGTGCTGATTTTTTTCATGTCTGTTTGCTTGTTTATCTTAGATCTTTGAGGTTACTGACCTTTTCATGGTCACACAACCTGGGCTTTTGTGTTCTTTGTTTGTTTGTTTTCAACAGTCTGGCCACTCTTCCAGAGGCCTGTTGCAATTTTCTAGTGGTCCTCTCCAGACTCTCTTCATCTTGGTTTTTCCAGTACCTGGAGGTATCACCAGTGAAGGCTGCAAAACAGCAAATGTGGCAGGCTAACCTTTCCCCTGGGAGCTCCAGGTGGGTAGTGACCTGTTGCGAATCCAAATGCAACTGTAGGAGGTGGTTGGAGACCAAGGCCAGGAGGTCTCACCCAATCAGAAGGAATGGGATCTGGGACCTGCTTAAAAAAGCAGTCATGCTGCATTTTGGTCATTTTGGTAGAGCAGCTGTGCCATGTTGGGGATCCTTTCAATCCCTGATTGGTTTGGGCTCTCCAAGGTATACAGACTGGACCAGCTGAGATGCCCAAACAGCAAAGCTGGTGGCATGCCCCTGCCCTTAGGCGCTGTTTCTGAGGAGAAGTCAGAACTCTGTCCATTGCATATGAGTGGAGGTGGCCAAAGGCCCCGGTACAGAGAACCCGCCAAGTAAGAAGGAATGGGTGGGGGTCCCGCTTAAAGAAGCAGTCTGGCCATGCCTCAATAGAACAGCCATGCTATGCTGCGTAACTGCTTCTACCTAGTCAGCTTGGATTCTCCAAAGCCCAGAGGGTGGAATGGCTAACTCACCCAAACAGCAAAGACTGTGGCCCATCCCGCAGTCCCTCCTTCCCAGGAAGAACTAGGAACTCTGTCCATAGATTACAGGTGGGGAGGCAGAGGCCTGGCTGGGAGGACATGCCCACTGAGAACAAATGGATTGGGGTCCTGCTTAAGGATGCAGTCTGGCCACATGTTGGTAGAGCAGCTGTACAATTTGGACTCTTCAAAGACCATAGACTAGAACTGTCAGGCTATCCAAAAAACAAAGGTTGCTGCCTGCCCCTACCACTGAGTACCCTGTCCCACAGGTAAATCAGAATTCTGTTCATAGAATAAGGGCAAGGGTGGTTGGAGGCCACAACTGGTGGGATCCACCCAGTAAGGAGGAATTTATCGGGGTCCCACTTAAAGAAGCAGTCTGGCGATGCTGTGGTAAAGTAACTGTGCTGTGCTGAGCAGTCTTTCCTCATCTAGGTGTCCTTTCCTCATTTCGAGAGACGTTTGGACTCTCCAAAGCCCACAGGCTGGAATGGCTGAGTCATCAAAACAGCAAAGATGGCAGCTTGCCCCTCCCTCCACGGGGCTCTGTCCTATCTCAGAGTGGCTCAACTCTGTGGTCAATGGCTGGTTCATATTCCAAGCCAGTGGGTCTTATCTCATGAGCTGTCATAAAAGTGGGGCTGTGAACTGCTGCTGCTTGGCCCCCTGGAGTCAACCCCCTTCCTATGGGTATGTATGGACTTCCCGCCTTGCCTGAATTGTAGTAACTTTTGTTGGGGATCCTGGTCCTGGAGTATGCAAAGACCTGGGTCTCAGTGTGTGCCTGAGCAGCTCCTCTGCCAAGATTCCTCACATCTCTGTGTGTCAGACCCAAGGCCCTAGTGAAGTGGGGTCACAAGGTGGTCTCCTGATCCAAGGGTTGCAAAGATCCCTGGTTTCTGGCAGTTGCACATTCACTCACAGCTTCCCTTGGTTGGAGATGGGGTTCACTTGGCTCCCTGTCACTCCCAAGTGGGCTGTCTCCCCACCCTACTTTTCTTCATTCTCCGTGGCTCTACTTGCTTCCATGATCAGTCCCAATGTAAGGACCTGGATATTTCAGTTGAAGGTGCTGTATTCTCTTGACCCCTTCATTCCTCTCCATGTGTGCCGCACATTGCAGATGCTTCTAATCGGCTGTCTTGGCCCCCTTACCCAATTGCTGTAGTTTCAACACATTAGTTTGTGTATACCAAAAAGTGATGACAATTTTCTAGATTTATTTACCTGGAAGTTTCTAAAAATAATTTTTAAATAATAAAAATATAAATAAACTCTTCTCATACCATTCTTTCTTTAACTATTGCAATGCTGTCTTATGATCTTTATAGCTGTACCACCTTAGATTTCTGTAGTTTTTACAGGTTTTCTGTGTGTGTGTGTACCCACACACACGTGTCAGCAGCAGAATTAAACAATGATCTCTGAAACTTTGAATAACAAATCATGTTTGTCCATCTAAATACTTAATTTTTTTCTGTCACCTTTTTCTTGCATCCTATGATAGAACATTATTTAGAATATATTCAACATCTGGTAACTCTGATTCTATATTTACCCTGATAAGTTTATGGAGGTAATATTTAATTAATGAATTAGTTTTTTTTTAATACTTCATTACAAGAAACTACAAAAAAACATATTTTAACATTTTCCCTTTCTTTTAAACTATTTTACTGAAGTAAATCTGCTCTTAGTGGGCTGGTATAACTCTAATGATATAACTTCAAACTGGGAATGTACTTTTCTGTTATTTTCTGTTCTTGATTATAATTTATAAAGAGGAGTAAATGTCCACTATACATAAACCACCAGGGAGACATTTGTAGTTTAAAACATTTAGCTCATCAATACTTGTTGCAAAAGAAAAAGGAAAACAACAAAGTAGGTGGAATCATGGGGCATCTCAGCAAGATGGTGTTGGGAGATGCTTATTACAGTGTTCAGAAAATGTTAGGTGACTTTGAACAGCTTTCAAAGAAGCAGCAGCTTGTTCTAGATAGGGTACCGCCAGAAGCAGGGACAATTTTGAGATCAATATCACATTATTTCTTATCTAGGAGGTAGAAAAAACAAAGTGAAGTTTGTTTGCAGTTGGCAAAGATTTAGCAACAGTCATGATACTCAGAAGAGGAAGAATTTGAATATGTGTAGTTGGCAGTTTTTGTCCCTGCTTGAGACCTGATTATAGAGTGGTCATGTTTCTGGTTCTCTCCATCATGATCATAGAGTGACTTTGTCTAACGTCAATGTTCTGCGACATTTGCCTAATTCTTAGTGGCCAGCCTATGCATAGTTCATAAGTATCAGGGGCTGCTTTTCCTCTTTCTAAGAAAATTCAATGAGACACTGAAAGGTTGTATTAAATGAGAAGCTTCAATCTAGTGCTAAGAAGCCATGCACATGAACTGAAGCATACTCTAGGAAAACATACATACAGTGTGCTTGGGCCTCAGGGAAAAGTGAAGCTGGGTGAGTGGCATGGCAGATGAGGTCTCAGGTACAAGTTGGGAAAAAGATAAACACACACATTAATACTGAGAAGTACATCATGTCAGCTGTACCATGAACACACACGCTACTTAAGCTTGTTGGGTCTTCTCAGCTAATCTGAATCCAGAGTTTGATCACTTGAAATACAATCCAGAGTTGAGTAGGACTAAAGGGTCACCCTAATCTGAATCTGGAATAAAATTCCTTATGTCCGAACTCCAAAGTAGTGTGCTGATGGGATTAGGATACACTGCTGGACACTGTTTCAACATGACTCAGTTAGTCGCTGGAGCTTATTTTCTGAAGGTGGGACAGTTTTACATATTCACCAAGGAAGTCCAGGAAAAAAACAAACTAACACACAAAAAACAGTAAGAATGAGGGAAGAGGTGACATTAAGTTTCCTCTCTGAGAAAGTGAAGGAAAAATTAAACAAAGCAATGGAAACTGACATTCTATATATGCTAAATTACTAGGTATATATTTATAATGATCAATTAGACTTTTACATTGCCTTGTACATGATAAAACAGGTTCAGATAAGAGATAAAATATGTCTAAAGAACACAACTTATAAGTCATAGAACTAAGATAAGCTTAATTCTGTCTAGCCTGCAAGATCATGGTCTCCATTAACTCTTCTGATGACTCTCTTCTACCTTGGCTTTCTATGCATGTCTTTACTGTACAACAAAGGCTCTCCCAAATCAAATCCTTTATTCTCTGAAGGACTCTCTGACCCCATAACGTAACTGACTCCTATTCACACTTTACGGCTCAAGGCTCAATGTGCTTTCTTAATGCGGTCTCACTGCTGCACTCAACTCTAACAGAACCATTTTAGGCATAGCACACAATACTCCTTTGTAACTGTGATCATAACGGTAATAAAGCAAATTTCCATATACTTAGTTGTCTAATGCTTTAATATTTGACTTTTAGGTTTTAATTTGTCCTAGAAATATAGGGACCTGCAGAATCTTGGAAGTGAAAAGATAATTTTAAAAATATGAAAAATGTATACAAATTATCAAAGTCAAAACTCATTTTTAAGACTTGTATTATATCACCTTCAATATATTAAAATAAACTAAAATATCAGTACATAGAAATTAAGAGTTGTAATTAAATCATGTAGCATTGCTATTGAATTATGAACAGCCACTATTTTTAAGGTTAATTTTAATGATTTATTAAATGTGTATCTTAAGATGATGAAAACCGTGCATCCACGGTTCTAGACATTGAAGGAATGCCAAAGTAGAAGAAAAAAAAAATCCTCTTTCTCTCTTTTAGATCAATATTAGGAAATTAAATTAAAACTTATATAAAATAAATAACAATTAGAGCCTTAAGGACAAATTGTCCAAAGTTATAGGGTTTTTAAAAAGGTAGACATTTCTATGCTATTTGCTAATGACTTTTTGAAACATTTGAAATTGATTTTGGGTTTTAAAGTAAAATCTCTATTTTGAGATATCTATGTGGTGTGTAATTTGAAAATAATTAAAATTCTAAAAGCCTTAGAGCACTGCTAGGCTAGTTATTAGAAGACTACATGTAAGCCTTGGTTATCAAATAGTCTTATTTATAACTATATTGTTACATTCCATCCACCTCCTCACTAAATCTTCCACAAGAGAACTACATGATTAGTAAAGGAGTTCTCATTAACTTTACATTCTTCCTTAGAGGAGAAACACTGGGTTTCAAAATTATACATGTTAGAAACAAAAGAAGCCCACTAGTGGAAAGCAAATGTTAACATTTTAAAGGTTTGTAAAAGTGATTAGGAACTAAATGGCTTACAAGTCAAACAGTTATTTTCCCAGTAAAGCCACCTGACTACTTTCTCACAGACCATAGATTTCTTTTTAGAAAGTTCCTGTGAGCTTGCTATCTGCCATAGTATTAAACTATTTTGGTGTTTAACAGAAGACATGCCAACTTAATAAATATGGTTAAAAATACCAATGAGGAATTGCACAATTTCTGTTCAGATTTACCCTGGTGTATATTACTACTTACAATGATATAGGTTTGAAAATATAACTTTTTTTCTGATGTGATTTAATATAATAATTTAACCCCACTGCATTTAAAGCAATTTTACTTGCATTAAAGGATACCTGTGTTAAATACATCAGTATAATTTGATTCCAGTGTTTTTTTTCACAAGCTTTCAATTATATAAACCACTTAATATGAATATGAAATTAGCTTCTAAAAAGAATTGTTTTGCAATTATTTCTGTCAGTGTGGTATGATGGCTGAGTTTTCCTTTTCATAGGAAACATATATTGTAGACCTTGGAAACATGAGATCAGGAGGAATCTGGTTTAATATTTAATTTTTATGACCAACTATTTTGTGTAATCAGAAACAGATTATTTTAACTCTTTAAAAAAATACTAGTCTTTATATATTTTCTCATCAGTAAAATGGAATTGAAAATAGTACTTAACTAAGAGGGCATTTTAAGTGTTACAAAAGTGAATAACTAAAACCATGTAGAATAAATTCTGGGTTGCAGTAATTATACAATGCATGCAGACCATACGACTATTATATGTTTTTCTGTCACTTTGTCTTCCTAACAGTACCTTTCTATTGTCTCATTTATTTATTCCCGAATTGTCAGTAGATCTACAGTGATACCTGGGATTGTCAAATCCATTGTTTCATTATATATTCTCCAAAACTATGTTTCTTCCTTTTCTTCTCCCACTTCCTTGCTGGTAAGTGTGCCATGAGAATGTATGTTGTCTAAATACGTGGAAGTGGTAGTGATTAAACCATTTCTTGGCTCATTTTACAATAACATCTTGCAGGATCATCCACATTTTCTCTCTTCCCTTGGTCTACTATCCAACTGAGAGGATGTAGGGAAGCTTCTGGGGGAAATAAGAGAAAAAGCGCATTGAAGCTTGAGTTACTAAATGATTGCATGGATGATAAAAAATAAGTCAGATGATTTATATTGCATTATTATATGAAAAAAATAAAGATTTTGTTTTGGTGGTATATCATTGAGAGTTTGTTGCTCTAATTATTGTTATAGCAGTTAACTGACCATATCTATGATGACAATATATGCCTTTGCATCTTCAGTACTCAATAAATGACTGCTGCCTGTTGGATTAATATAAATCACAATTTATCAGAAAACATAAAATCCCTTAAAAACTCTTCATACATAAATGATGAGAAGCTTAACTCATATTTTATTTCTTAAAGAATAAGTTACTTTCGCCTTTAGATTTTAACATAAAGCTAAATTTTATAGAGCATAATTAAACATTTTTAAGAAAGTACACATAATTTTCCAAATTTAATATTTTTTACTGAAATATTATGAAGCTGAATTAACCTTCTTTGCATTTGATGTTGTTTAAATATTACTCAATGAGACAAAGAATCATCATATCTCTATTCTAGTCTACTTTTAATTGTTTTCTCATGTTAAGTTACTAAAAGTAATCAGTAGATTTCAAAATATCTATCTCAGACAAAAGTTTGCAATGTTTACTTTTTCTGACTAATTCTCTCTCATATTCAGAATAGTCAAAAGTTTGTGCAAGTGCGTAATAGTGATCCACCTTAGATAAAGGGAAAAGAGAAAATAAATTGAGAAAATATAAAAACTGCTGACTAGCTCCTATGTCTTTTACTAGGGCAGTAGGAGAAAATATGAAGAGGAATTTCAGCATAAAGGACTTGGAATTACTTCCTGTCAACAAGGGCACTAAAATATATGTTTTTTTGATTGAACAATAAACTTAGGCAATAAAGAAGTTAAAAATCCAATAACCTCTGATTACACAAATATTTTATGTACCATAAGTAAGTCAATACCCAATTTAAAGAAAAAAAAAACCCACCAAATTTTACTGTACTTTAGGTTAAATATTTTGACCATTATACTTTATCATAAATTGCACATTAATAATTGTTAATCCCTATACAATGTGATCTTTGACAAAAGTTTTAAACTATTCCATTTGATTTGGGGGTATACAATGCTTAACAGAAGCTAATTTATCTTATGATTCTTCTATAAACCTTTCATTGAAGGTGATACCAAATCTATGTCAGAGATAAAATGTTTGACACTAGGTTTCTATTTGCTACACAATAGTTCATTCTCCCAATTAAAGAAGTGACAAATATTGTCCACAATTATCTGATTGCTGGATGTGTATTCTGATATTACAGACACTGGCTAACTGAAAGTAAATGATCCATTTTTTTAAAAATAGCTTCTGAGTGATACATTAACCTAATGAAGTTGAAGCAGGAAAGAAAATGATTAGAGTACAGTTTTTGTTCTAAACTATTTTAAGAAGAAAAAATATGATATGATTAATCTACTAAACCCTCTTCAATGATGCCAACTCAGTAAGGGGCATTAAAATGCAATTAAGAGGCTAAATAATTTCTTATCGTAATATCTTTAAGGGAGGCTGTTGATTAAACTACTAAATGTGGACATACAGAATATAAAACTGGAAATAATCAAGGGCTTACTCAACTGTTAATTTGAGTTTATATTTAGATTGAATAATTGGCTGAAACATTATGTGGTTCTTAAAGTTTCTTTTTCTTTTTCTTTTTTTTTTTTTGTAGCTCAAGAACATGTAATAGCTGATTTGGGTGTCTTAATTTTTTTTCAAAGAAGAAATATTAAAACTTTTTCTATCACATATTTTCAGAAGCTTTCTTCCATTAAATAAATTTTAGAATTGAAATATCTGTACTAACCAGGCACACATGGTAATTGGGTGTCCATAATTAAGGGTTTTGTTTCTACTAAGGTACAGTAGCAAGCCTAAAGCTGTTTCTTAAGAGTATTATCGTTAAATGATAGGGTTTTTCTCCAAAATCCCAAAGGTCAACACTTGTTTCACCTATAAAAGGCTGCCACAGATGCAAAACAGTATATTTTCCTCGATACTTCAATCATAATCAGTTCTATTGAATCAGTATGTCTCCAGTGAAAGATAGCTTGCATGGCAAAAGGCTAGACCTTTTGCATAGCCTTTTTATGTCCTGGGTCCCACTCAGATTATCACCTTTTTACGTCACTAGGAAAATGGGCAGAGTAGCACACCCAGATGAGGAATGTGTTGTCTCCAAAACCCAAAAAAGCCCATGAGACTGTGTGTGATTGCAGTTGGGGTCAAATGCAATATATTATCTTTTGCCCTAGAAGAAATGTTTTGGTGTATTAGCATTCTCTAGAAGGACATAACTCATAGGATGTCCATTACACACACACACACACACACACACACACACACACACACACACAAAGGGGAGTTTACTAAGTATTAATTTACATGAACACAAGGTCCCACAATAGACTGTCTGCAAGCTTGAGGAGCAAGGAGAGACAGTCTGAGTATCAAAACTGAAGAACCTGGAGTCCAATGTTTGAGGCCAGGAAGCATCCAGTGTGGGAGAAAGATGTAGTCTGGGAGGCTAGGCCAGTCTCACCTTTTCACATTTTTCTGCCTGCTTTATATTTGTTGGAAGCTGATTATATGGTGCTCACCAGATTAAGTGTGGGTTTTCCTTTCCCAGCCCACTGACTCAAATGTTAATCTCTTTTGGCAACAATCCCACAGACACACCCAGGATTAATACTTTGTATCCTTCAATTCAATCAGGTTGACAGTATTAACCGTCATATTCAATATGCCTTACACTATTGGACCCATAGATATTTCACTGAAGTGAAAATTCCCTGAATTTTAGTCAAATTTGTTTTACATTCTTTGATACACAAATGTCTTCACAATATAAATATAGTGGTTGCTATTTCTAGTTCACTATATCCAATCAGCATATTATCAGTATAGCAGATCAGCACGATGTTTTGTAGAAAGAGAATCGTTTCTTGTGGACTAAATTATATGATTTCAGAGTCGACTAGTCTTAAGGTAGGAGAGTTAACATGTATTGATCGCTTTGAAGACTGAAAAAAATAGACTCTGGTGGTCTTTAAAAACAGCTACAAGAAGAAAACAAAAAAAGCCAGATCACTAATGGCATACCAAAACCAGAATGTGCATAACTTGTTCAAGTAATGAAACAAATCAAGAAAGGCAGGTGCAGTCAGAGTCACCACCTGGTTGAGTTCATGATAATATGTTGTCATTCTGTAAAAAACTGAACTGGTTTCTGTGCAGAGACCAGAACTTTTCTTTGGCAAAACCAGATTATTTACTATGCAATCTACCCCACCGGGTTAAATCTCCCTTAAAAAAAGAGAGAGAGAGAGACAGAAACAATAAGAATACAAACAACAAAATAAAACAAACGAACAAAATAGTGATCAAATGTTTAATTTTTGGAGAAGCCAGTGTGGAAATAGGAATATGTTGTTAAAAAATAGCTAATTGATCCTAGAACAAATAATCAGTTCATTACTTTTTTAATTTATTTGTATAAGCACAATAATTCTTCATTGAATGAACAGATGTCTAACTTGAATCACCAAACAGAGAGTCATGGCCCTGCAATCAATTTTCAGATTTGAGCCAGTTTACAAACGCAGAATCTTTTAAATGAAAGGGAGGCTGGGTCCTCTAGAAAGGAACTTGTAACACTAAGTATTTGTGATAATATTTCTCATAGAATTATCCAAAGGGACGTATGATAGTTTATCAGGATGACTTTACCTTGTGAAGGGAAATAATCAGACTTTTGGGAGATTCCTGAACACTGGTACTGTAATGATACTAATTCTTTAAAAGTCTCTGTGGTCCACAAGTCATGGAGGGCTATTATATAGGTCAGGCGATCAATGGAGTTTTAGCTCTGGTCCAGCTAACAGTGCATTCAGTGGACACCGCAACCTATTCTGCAGTATTTTCTCAATATTAGAATGAATAATTGAAATAGACATATGCAGCAATTAACAAAATTCCCGTGTTTCCCTGACCTGTTAAGTGAGGGCAATTATGATGGGAAAGGCAAGGTGCAAGTCATTAGAACAGCTTCTGCCCTCCAAAAAAGTAAATCAAAAGCAATGCTGCATTCCTAGAGAGACTGCAGAGATTAGTACTACCATCAGGGACTTGAAAGACTCAAGAGTGTTGCTAACACCACATTCCCATTCAGATAGAAAATCTTTTGCAGTAGATCTCTTAATAGTTATCTCCTACTTGTTAAGTTTCTCTAGTTGAGACCTAACTGAGGTACCTGTAATGGGAAACTGCTGTAACAAATACCTGAAAATATGGAGGTGGCTTCAGATTATTGTAGAAAGTAGAGAATGGAAGAATTTTGTATACCATCATAGAAACAACAACAACAAACTAGTTTACTTGAGCAGATCATCAGTGAAAATACCATAAAAGACACTGTTGGCAAGGGTTCAGATAGGAATGAGAAACATGGTTTAAAAAAAATAACAACAAAAATTCTGTTTCATCTTATAGAGTGTCTCTTTAAAAATGTTGATTTAATTTTATTTTTTTTGGCTTCATAGATGTATGAATGATAAAAGTTGCATGTATTTAACATGGTTTTTTTTGACAGATGTAATCAATCTGATTTGATAACCATAATAATTAACCCATCTATCACCTCACATGGTTACCAGCCCCTGGTGATTACTATTTTTATCTGTTTTACTAAATTAATTTAAAAAAATCCACATATACGTGGATTATTTTTGAGGTATCTTGTCTTTCTGTGCTTGGCTATTTCACTTAGCATAATGTCATCAAGCTTCATACATGTTGTTGCAAAGGGCAAGATTTCCTTCTTTTTAAAGACTAAATAATTTTCCATTGTGGGTATATATACCACATTTTCTTTGTCTTCATCTATTCACCTGTTGACAAATATTTAGGCTATTTAAAAGTCTTGGCTATTGTGAATATTGACACAATGAACATGGGAATATAAAAATATATTTAACATAGTGCTCGTAGTTATTTTGGATGTATACTCAGAAGTGAGGTTGGAGGATTATATAGTAGTTTTATCTTTAAGTTTTTGAGATTATCTAAATCATCAAAATAAGATTGTTGGAAGGAAGAGTTGGAAAGAAAATGAAGTCCATGCTATTGAAAATTGAAGGAAAGATGATTCTTGATATAGAGTAGCAGAAAACTTAGTTGAATTGAATCCTAAAGATGAGGAAAGCAGAACTCTTAATAAATTAATCTGGGTATTTAGATGAGGAGATTTCCACATGAAGTCTTCAAAAATGTGTTTTTGTTTCTTCTTAGTATTTACAGAAAAAAAATCGAGAGTAAAGAGAGTCATTGATGAAACAACTCTTAAGCAAAATGGAACCAGGTTTTGAGTTGGAAAAATTTAAGCCTATTCAGATTACAGAAGACACTAAATGTAAAATATTTGTTGTCAGTAAAATATGCTTTGGAAAGAAAGCCAGTCTTTTGCTAATGCCTCAGAAGCATACAAATATAAGAATATTCAATCATGCAAAGGACCCTTTGAAGACAAGGAGATGTGACAACAGAAACAGAGAAAGGAAAATAAATATGATGAAGGAAGTAGAGATTAGATAGATCAAGTCCATGAGCGAAAGGATGCAGGTTGCTTGTCTAAGCTGGAAAAGAAGACAAATTCTACTCTAGAGCCAAAAATTATCTCACATATGTCAGCACATTGGTTTTAGCCTATTGAGAATAATTTTGTACTTCTGAACTACAGAACCATAAGATAATACATTTCTTTTGTTTGTCCCACAAAATATGTGGTAATCTGTTACAACAGACATGAGAAATTAATAAACAACCTATGTGAATTCTGATAATTCAAAAGAGGATACTGAAAAAAAAGTAATTATTATGGAAAATAAAAACGTCCTGTGTCTTTCTGTATTCTAAAAGAATAATTTTCTTCCCAATAGTTTTCCCAATAACATTTTAAAAATATAGATGATCATTTCAATACCCATATTTCCATGAAACATTTAAAAGTAGATTCTGCTTTTCTGTATACATTTCTTAAAGTGTTCATCCTAGAGACAAATAGGAAAATTAACACTATATTTTAATTGAGAAAATCAATATTAAGTAATTAATAATTAAACCTCATATAGATATATATGTGTGTATATATATATATATATATATATAGAGAGAGAGAGAGAGAGAGAGAGAAAGTAGAAAGTGATTTATTTAAAGAGAGAGAGAAACAGGAGAAGGAGAGAGAAAGAAACAGCTGACTCTCACACTGAATGAGAGAATCCAGAAAGATGGAATCCAGGAGAGGAAAGCAGCTTCCACACTGAGTGGAAGGGAAGAGAGAGAGATGGAGTTTAGGAGGGGAAGAAAGTCTTCCATGAGAGAGTGTGGAAGGCGACTCCAGAGGGGAAATCCAGGAGAGAGAAAAACAGCTTCCAGGAAGGGAGTGTTCGTGGAAGGGGACCCAAACACGGAGTCCCAAACCTCATATATTTTTATCTCCTGGTTTATTCACTAGAAAAGCTGAATAGGTAATACAGATTGAACATTTTCTATCAGCTTATATTTTATGACAAATATATTTGGTTTATGTGTGGCAATATTTAACTTGACTTATCTCTCCCTTTTGGTAAAGATTTCTGAAAACAGTCAATAGATAAACTGTGATTTTAGCACATATACCTGTAGAGGACAAAAATTTGTCTGGTGTATTAGTTTGTTAGGGCCACCTTAACAAAATACCACAGGCTGGTTGGCTTAAAAACAAAGATTTATTTTCTCACAGCTTTAGAGGCTAGAAGTCTATAAAAAAGGTACTAAGTACTGGGTTCCTCTGAGGCCTCTCTTCTTGGTTTGCAAAGGGTTGATCTCTTGCTTCCTCTTGACATAGGTGTCTCTTTGTACACAGGACACACCCTTCCTATCTCCCTGTGTGTCCTAGTCTTTTGTAAGAACATTTGCAGATAGGGCCATCCTGATTGCCTTAGTTTAATTTAATTAACATTTTAAATTTCCTATCTACAAATACAGTCACATTTTGAAGTACAGTTGATCTTTGAACAAGACAGATTTGAACTGTGCATGTCCACTTACATATGGATTTTCTTCTGCTTCTGTTACTCCTAAGATGACAAGACCAACTCCTCCTCTCCCTCCGCCTCCTCAACCTACTCAATGTAAAAAGGATGAAGACGTTTATGACGATCCACTTCTACTTAATCAATAGTAAATATATTTTCTTTTCCTTATGATTTGCTTAATAACTTTTGCCTGTGGTTTACTTTATTGAAAAAATATGGTATACAATATATGTAACATGAAAAATTTGTGTTAATCAATTGTTTATGTTATTGATAATGCTTCCAATCAACAGTGCACTATTAGTATTTAAGTTTGGAGGAGCTGAAGTTATGTGTAAATTTTCAACTGTGTGGGGGCTGGTGCCTCTAACGCCTCCCTGGGTTGTTCAAGGGTGAATTATATATGGATTTAGGGCTTCAACGTATGGATTTGGGGGTGGTGCTCAGTTCAGTTTGTAATATATGGTAATGTCTATTAATGTTATTAGATCTATCTTTCAAACCATATTATGAATTCATAGACAAATATACTATGTTTACTCTTTTCTGGCTGTTTCATAAGAACTCTTCTATATTTTAAAATATTGAAATTTAAATATGTAATAAAGGGTATGCAATGTAATTTGGCAATGAAATTCTGCTAAAATAGAATGCTTAAAAATCTAAACATCTAAAAGCAAAAGCACTAAAAGCATTAAGTGTGAAAATAAATATAGTATATATTTAATGAGTTTTTAGGTTGATGCAAATGTAATTGCAGTTTTTGCCATTACATTAATTACTTTAATGGCAAAAACCACAGTTAACATTTGTGCCAATCTAATATATTGCTCTTGCAATATCTTGGGTTTCAACTATTGTGGCGACACATAGATAAATATATCAATATCATCCGTATATCTAAACTGAATTATACATTCTTTAAGACATACATTCAAAGGTGCACTTTAAAGTCCATCCATCACCATGTGTGACAGAAACTCTTAACTGTCTCCCAATGTCTAATATAAGAATTTCTTCCTTTTCATCAAATTCTATCAGAACATACTTCTGTTTATTTACAGTTTACAGCTTACATGTTTTTGCTTCCCTAGTACCTTCTTTTCTTCTCTCCTTGTCCCATGACATAAAAGTAAATGTAGTACAGTGCTTGGAGCCAAATTCTATCAGAAGGATGTCGATAAAACTAGTGTAATACAAAACAAGACAGAAGGAACCAGGATCTCTTAATGAAACAAGAAGTGGAACCACCTAGCTATTCTGGTATACTTGTCTATTTCTGAATTGATGCATAAGAAAAAAAAAGCTGCAATTAATTTAAACCAATTTTGAAGTCTCAAACAATAAGAAAATTGCATCAATTTTTCTTATTGTTTCTACTGAAAAATGGGAAAGAAAAGAGAAGAGTTTTTCTACAAGGTTCCCATCAATTTATCTACCTATTCACTTGTAACTGAACCCATATATTTCACCTTGTCTCCAAAATTATGAATAAATTTTCTAACACTAACATTTTTTATGTGCATTAGATTTTATCCATGTGATCTGCCAGAGGCCATTGTTACAGAGATCATGTAGATACAGATGCTTTATACTATAAATTTCATCACCATTAAAAAATTCTCATCAATATTCAATTATGTTATAATACCTATCCACTACAAAAAAAAGAAAAAAAAATTTTCACTGCTCTTCAGGTACCCTTCATTTGTATTCTCTTAAAATATTATCAAAAATTGCTTTGATATCTTCCTTCCTTCCTTTGTCTCTTCCTTCCTTCATTCCTTCCTTCCCTCCCTCCCTCCCTCCTTCTCGCCCTCTCTCCTTCCTTCCTTCCTTCTCCTTCCTTCTTTCCTTCCTTCCTTTCCCTCCCTTCCTCCCTTCCTTCCTTCCTTTCTTTCCTTTTCTTTTTCTTTCTTTCTTTCTCTTTCTTTTTCTTTTCTTTCTTTCTTTCTTTTTTTCTTTTTCTCTCTCTTTCTTTCTTCTCTGTCTTACTTCTGGCTGCTATAACAAACACAACAGACTTAGTTACTTATATATAAACAATATCAATTTATTTCTCAAAGTTCTAGGGAAGTTCAAGATCAAGTCTCTGGCAGATTTGATGTCTGGTAAGGACATGCTTCCTGGTGCATAGATGACCAAGTTCCTGGTGGAAAGAATGAGGTAGCCTTCTGAGATCTCTATTATAAGTATACTAATTCCATCCCTGTGGGCTCTATTCTTATTTGCTAACCAGGTCCCTGAGGATCAACCTCCAAATACCATTGTATTGGGGTCAGAATTTCAATAAATATATTTTGATAAGGAAAGATGGCACCATTTTCTTTATGTTTCTCTATACCAAATTTATAATTCCCCCATATTTCTGACTGCCCTTGATACCCAGGGGCTTCGTGGTTTCTTGGATCTTTTTGGATGTGTCATGAACCAAAGCAACATAAGCTGGGCCATAGCAACATAAATGGTGAGTAACAAAATAGAAAATTCTCCCTTACTGGAAAAAGTTAGACATTCTTAATCATTTGTGACTCTAAACATTTTGCATTAGTGAATTGCCCTACATAATGCCTTCGAAAAGGCAGTGTTAGTTATGTTGCTTCTAAAATAGAGAATGGAACAGAAAAAGAGAGAAGCATTCTCGCTGATCATTTCCTAGATATAATCTGTTTGTTGAGCATTTGAGCATGCATTTCAGGTGATAGTAAATGAATACATAGAAAATGCCTTAAATAAAATTTAAATGTTTATCTAACTCATACAGGTTGTTTTAATATAACTATCAAAGTAATATTTCCTTTAAAAAGAGCAAATTCCAGAATAGGCTAAACCAGAAAGGAAGCTGGGAAAATAGGGTCAGATTAAGACTATTCTGACTAATTCAAAATATGGTTATCATGAAGAATAGACAGAACTAAAGGAGCACAACAAGAAGAAAAGGTTGCTGAAGTTTAATGGAGGACATGGAAGGTTTCCTTGGCAAGTCAAGAATTTTTAACTGCCTCATTAGGCTATGGATAGTTCAAGCATGAAAATGCAGTTAGATTGTCATCTCAGAAGCATAACTATAACTATATATATATATATATATATATTTATATAAACACAAATATAGAGAATGGATTGGAGTGAGTATGTGCAGAGAAATAAAAGATCAATGAAGAAATTATAACTATTTTAGGACAATGATATCAGAGGAGGGTGTGATACAAGAGGGTGGCAATACAAATGTAGTAATAGAATTTTATTTAACTCAAATTTAGAACAAGTAATTAGACAAACATAATTACCAACCTCTTAGTATTATGCCGCCTTTACAATAATCTCAGTTTTGAGGCAACTTTTAATTTAATCAATACGGCATTAAAGATTTCAGCTTAATTCTTACCCAGAGAATTAAGATCCAACTGCTGTTCAGAGCCTTTTTAGTGACTGTTAATATCTGAAATATTTAAACAACAAAGCTTTACTATCAATTATTAACAGTAACTTATAAAAAACCAGTTTATAATAATTCCGAAATCTCAGTAAAATACATATATACTGGAAGGTTTTGTTTCAAATGAGATTATCTAAGATTCAGAGTAGAGTAGTGTTTTAAAGACTTTCACATAGAAAGTAGGCTGGCCTAAGTCATTAGAAAGCCAGAGAGCCTCACATTTTCACACTACTCCACTACTTGCTCTGTCGCAGAGGCTGACGTGCAGTGGTGCGATCTCAGTTCACTGCAACCTTTGCCTCCCGGGTTCAAGCAATTCTCCTGCCTCAGCCTCCTGAGTGGGACTTCAGGTGCACACCTCCATGTCCAGCTAATTTTTTTTTTTTTTTTTTTTTTTTTTTTTGTATTTTAGTAGAGACAGGGTTTCACTGTGTTGCCCAGGGTGGTCTTGAACTCCTGAGCTTAGGCAATCTGCCTGCATCAGCCTCCCAAAGTGCTGGGATTACAGGCGTGAGCCACTGCACCCAGCCTACACTACTCTTTTATGGCAATCACTGTCTATTTGGAAGTTGAGTAATTTTAATTCGTTTATTGTTTTCAACTTATATTTGTCAGTACTATGTATAAGGAAATTCAACCCTTTCTGTGAAGCAGATTTGCTGTGCTCTGCTTATCAGCTTGTCTGAAGCAGGTGAGACAGATGCCTCAAACACACAAGTGACATGAAGCAGGTTTATTACTTACAGATAAGGAGAGAGGGACAACAAAAGTCTGGGATTCCTTGCAAGCCATTCTTCAAAGGGTCAAGAAAGCTTCCTGGCAGAGATGTAATCTCATCTATGTTTGCCCAGCTTATACTGATTCTGAGGTACCTGGAATAGAACCCTGCTCTGAGTTTTATATGCTGAGGTAACACAGCTCTTTGGGATAAAGCACTGCAGGACACCCTGCTCTGGGGCAGGAGATCCCTGAAACAGAGCCTGGCTGCCTGGCCAGCTTCCCCTTATTTCAAGATTTTAAAAAAATTATTATACTTTAAATTCTGGGGTACATGTGCAGAATGGGCAGGTTTTATACATAGGTATATATGTGCCATGGTGGTTTGATGCATCCGTCAACCTGTCACCTACATTAGGTATTTTTCCTAATGCTATCCCTTCCCAACACCCCCAGCCCCCTGCTATCCCTCCCCTAGCCTCCCAGCTCCCAACAGGTCCCTGTGTGTGATGTTCCCTTCTCTGTGTCCATGGGTTCTCATTGTTCAACACCCATTTATGAGTGAGAACATGTGGTGTTTGGTTTTCTGTTCTCATGTGAGTTTGCTAAGAATAATGGTTTCTAGCTTCATCCATGTCCCTGCAAAGGGCATGAACTCATCCTTTTTTATGGCTGCATAGTATTCCATGGCAGTATAGGTACCACATTTTCTTTATCCAGTCTATCTTTGATGGGCATTTGGGTTGGTTCCAGTCTTTCCTATTGTAAACAGTGCTGCAATAAACATACATGTGCATGTGACTTTATATTAGAATGATTTATAATCCTTTGGGTATATACCCAGTAATGGGATTGCTGGGTCAAATGGTATTTCTATTTCTAGATCCTTGAGGAATCCCCACACTGTCTCCTACAATGGTTTAACTAATTTACACTCCCACCAACAGTGTAAAGGAGT
>CAUYLG010045431.1:0-31733 GCA_963573385.1 Cacajao melanocephalus | reverse complement strand
ACATAACATATATATGTTATGTATATTATATATATTCTATATATATTATGCATATACATTATATATAGAAGCATAATATATATATTATATATAGAATATATATATTATGTTTATGCATAATATATATATAGAATATATATATTATATATATATATAAAATCTTACATAAAATCCCTATTGAAACAACCAATAAAAATTGAGTTGCTTCAATGGATATAGGGAGGGATGGCACTGAATTCATATTTGCTTTGAGTCTCTGCTTGCTCCATATAGTGGCCCCAGAAGTTCCTTTTCAGACCCCATATCACTGCAGAATACAATCTGAAAATCACTAGTGTATTAGAAAAAAAAAATTAAAAGCATAGGGTTTTGAATCAGGGTATCAGAGTCTTATAAAATGATGACTCGGGTACATATTAACTCTGAAACAGGTTAAAACACTTTAATTCTCCAACCCTTCATTTCTTCAGCTGAAAACTATACTAACTCACAAAGTTGATGTATTAAATTAGTCACCTGAAGTAAACCATGCAATGCTGTGCACTGTTAATTGATGCTGTAATTAGGATCTATTTTCCTACCCTCTGAGGAAACAGCTAGGCTGCCAGTTCCTTTAAGAGACCCTCTGGTCCCCCACAGACCACATGCTCAAGGATTTCAACAGTCCCCTCTTTTAAATAATTATATTCCCCTCCAAGGATATATTACTCAGTGACAATCTATGTATTAACAAAACACATGCTATTCACTCATTTTTACATCGTATAGTTTACTCCAAATTTGTTGATGGTTATTCATCTTGTTCTGTGGTCTCAGAAGAGTGTAAAGGATGAACATGAGCAGAGAGAATGTACCTTAAATCGCTGATTTGACCACATCTAGGAGCCATCACAACCCAGTGTGAGTAGCAAACTCAGTCTTTAGTGCCAGGCGGAGGATTACTCATAGAGATACAATGAAGCATCTAGGAGAAATGGATACAAAGGATACAATAGCATTGCCTTGATATTATTCACTTGAGTGTGATTATCAACCATGAAATGAGTGACAAACTGCTTAAGTTAAGGCATACACTTTCACTCTATTTTAGATGCTGCTACTCTGACAATGTATTTTAAGCTCAGTATTCTTTCTTTTTTTTTGTTCTTTTTTTTTTTTAAATTCTCATTCACTTGTGTGAAAGCTGCTCTTCTCAAGACTGAAGCTTTTCTGTAGTAATGTTGTGTATTTAGATTTGAATCTACTAGGGACTTGGCACATATGGATAGAATACTCTATTTTTAAAGATATATTGTGTCTGTTAATACAAAGGTCATGATGTAGATTTTTGCACTTAGAATCAGCATGAGAATGTGGAACTGTTCCTTGCAGATCTTGGCTTCATCAGCAAATAAATTAAAATAAACTGGAGGCTTGAAATAGAAATAATCCTGCTTCCAAGTGTTTCATTTAGAGAGTGACATCCTGTTTTCTCCAGAATATCATGGGTAATTCTGCATATGAATGAATTTGGGAATAGAAAAAGCCCAGCAAATGAAACACACAAAATGACTTTTAGAATTTTAGGCTTCAGTAATAAAAATAAGTGATGATAGTTTTCTTTTTAAAGTGTGAAGGGTAAAAGGAAACCCGAAACTTAGTTACATAAAGTTTTAGAGTTTTATAACAATTTTGTGAAAGCAAACTAATAAGTTAAATTCTACGTGTAAGAGAACATAGTATACCTTTAAGACAATTTTGACACAATTCGGCTGTAACAGAAGTTTTCAGACTGTAATCAGCTTTCTGATTACAGTCACAAGTCAAAAGATTAAGTTTCAAAAATATCTGTACCTTAACGTCATTCACCTGGAAAACTTGGATTAGCCTCTCAATGGAGGCTGAAAGGGCTTTAACTCACGTTCAAAATAACTATTGCCAATGTTACAGAAAGTCTTAGTTTGTTAATAAAACCCTAAAAGAGAAATACAAAAGGTACAGTAATATATTTTAAATTGAAAAATAATTTTTCAGTCATTATCTTCAATATATATCCTTTCCATTATGTCCTTGTTAAAATTGACCCAGTAGCTGAAGCAATCTTGGCCCATGTGTATCCCTAGTGATCTTATGTTGAATTTTACTACTATTTTCTATTTAAAATGAAGTAAGAGCTTAGTTAAATCCCTGTCTTTGGTAAATGAAAAATCAGGGAAAATCTCTTATATCTTTATATTGCCTGGGATAAAATGATCTTTTCAGACTTAGCATCCTTTCAGGAAAACTGCGAGAGTTCACACTGGAAATATCATGGCAATTTTTGTATCAAGATGATGAGGATGATGATGATAAATGTCTCAAGTCTGTAACATCTGCACATTTATGTGAAATTAGTGTCAAATACTGGCCAGTGCTGAAACTTTTTCCTTTTCTTGAGCATTGTTAAAATGTGTTTTGTAGCCTTTTTGATTACAGGTGGTGTTATATAACTCATTCCGATCAATGTATTGTGAGCACAACTGATATGTTACCTCTAATGTGAGACAGTTAAGAGCTGTGCTTCAATTTATTCCCCTCTTCTGTTGACTGGATGTCACCATTTTGAATTTGAAGCCATGTATTACAGCTTCAGTCATCCCATGTCTCTGAATGACTGCACAAATTTTAACTTTTTCTTCTCACTTCTGGGGACTATGTTATTCTTTGACATAAAAGAGTAATAAACATTTATATTGCTACTCCTCTAAGGTTTGAGGGTTATTACATAGCCAACATTACCCACCATGACTTGTACATCCTCATAGTAGATAATAAAAATAGAAGTAACTGTGATACAAAGTACGGTATAAGAAAGGTAGGGTTAAGGCAGGAACCAGCAAACGCTAGCAACTGACTGTAACATTAGTTGTTTTAGAAGCTATCACAACTATACCAGGGAAAGGAAGATCTGATGAGTTCTGGTAATATCAATTACATGTACAGATTGTACTAGGTCTAACAGTTGACACTGGTTGTCACAAACAGTGACCAAATTAAAAAAAATATGTTTGCCTATGAAGATCAATGTGTATCTTTAGCCAATGTCTTAAAAAGGAGAACTGATTGTGAAGATACAAGTCCTCATCACCTCAGAGATAAATTTTCTAAATGATATTATTAATTGTCATGACATACTAAAAAGGGATGCATACATTTTCAATGATACTGGCAAAACAGGTCAACATACCATAATTTTGGGGCACTGGATTTTGTAATGCTTGTGAAACAAGATTTTGAACAAATGATACATATTTGGACACTCAAAGTAGGTTTCCAAAAATAAAAACTATGAATGCTCTAAAAAACTGTTATTAAGAAATTAATTAACTTAACAAATATTTGTTTTATTATTGAGCACAAATTGTCAGACCCTATTTTCTATGTTTGGTATCTACATTACATTTTAATAAGTTTAACTACTAAAATTCATCTCAGTCTGATGGCAAGTGTTTTGCATATTCAAAGGAAAGTAATCCTAATGGTAAATCTTGATCAAGAATCAATGGATGGGGCCAGGCATGGTGGCTCATGCCTGTAATCACAGCACTTGAAGAGGCCGAGGTGGGTGGATGGATCACTTGAGATCAGGAGTTCGAGACCAGCCTGGCCAACATGGTGATATCCCATCTCTACTAAAAATACGAATATTAACCGGGTGTGGTGGCTAAGGCCTGTAGTCATAACTACTCAGGAAGCTGAGCCAGGAAAGTTGCTTGAACCCGAGAGGCAGAGTCTGTAGTGAGCCAAGACTGTGCAATTGCACTCCAGCCTTGGCAACAAGAGCAAAACTTCATCTAAAAAAAAAAAAAATCAATGGATGCATAACTCAGATCTTATAATCTTGGCTAGTTTGATTTGTTACCCATTTAGCTTCACTTCTAGTAAGAATATTGCAGACCTCTTATTTAATTTAAGTTTTCTATAAATTTTTAAGGCATAAAATTTGTAGATTATGCTTAAATATTTACAAACATTTGGACATCAATGTTTTGTTCACTTGATCTGAACTCTTATTCCAAATCAACAGAGATCTGGCAATATGACTCCGTATTATTCTTGCAATTCTGCCTTCTAACAAATACTAAGTTAAAATAAGCATAGCATTCTTTGTTGATGCTATATCAAGCAGTTTGTACGCAGGTAACAAAATTATTCATTATTAAACCTCTGATTGGTAGGTTGTAGCTATACTCAATTGGCATATCCTCCAAAAAGGATTACTTGAAATAGTATAAAATTTAAGTGCAGCATTATAGAGGCTCCTTTCCTAAATTTGAGTTATCTACATTAGCTTGTTTTAATTTCAGCTCTTGCAATAGACTACTTCTTCTGAGACAGGGGGCCAAGAAGCTACGTCTGAGATGTTGCAAAGACTCCTCATGCAGTTACTGTTTGGATAGATGCTACATTACTTCATTTGTGTACTTTAAGTAAACTGGCTCTATTTGGTATTCTATGAATCTTCTTTCTAATTTCCAATCCAGGACAAATTGAAATTCAGTCAGTCCTTGTGTAAGGCACAGGATTTATATTTAATGTATCAAACAAAGTGAAAAATATGTATGTATTTAATGTAGTTATTTCCTTTTGGAACACAATCATTGGGCATTAACAAACCCATAAATAACTGCATGCTACTTTCCCAGTTAAGAATATTCCCAAAGGTTCACCCCTTCTTGATGGTGATTAGCTATGGAATAACAAGATAACTTGTCGAAAATGTGGTCTGTGATGTTTGCACCTGTACTTAAACTTAATCCACCTTCTTCTTTCCCTTACTCCTTTTCCCTCTTTTTCTATCCTACTTTCTCTTCTGCATTTGTCTCTCTCAACCAGTCCTTCTTTTGTTTATTCTATCCATCTCTCTATGCAAGTCACCAGCAATAGGGGATTTGGATGTATTTTTATCAGAGGCAAATTATATTAGAGATTGATTCCTGCTCTTTATATAAATTACTGGCAAATGCGAATTATTAATTGCATTTCACTTTGCTACAGACATTATAGTTCTGTAAGATGAGAGAGTCTGTTTCAATCACAGTTTACACATAATCTTCTGAGTTAGTTTTATAACTTAAATTATCCCTATATCAACACGGGATTTGAGTTAATTTCAGCTTTAATAACTACAATAATAAAATGTAAGATATTTAAAGGGGAGAGAATATTATATAAAAATTCCAGTCTAATATGGCTTCAATATCAATATACTCTATTTCCCATATGTAAAACTAAATATACATTTATATATTATTCACTGATAAAAGCAAATATACATCCTTTTGTTGGCAGAGGAAAAAGAATTTTGCCGCTGTTGAATTATAAAAGTATGATATTTTATGTAAAGAACATTCCTATGGAATCTTTTTTATTACCTATTCCTTACACTGAGCAGCATGTATACTGAAATATAATCCAAAAAAATCAGGATATTAAAATAATATGGTTCAGTTTTGGAGGAGAAAATAGGAGTACAATTTAGGAAAAGGTAGGACAATTGATGCTTATTATTTTAAAAATTTTTTCTGAAATATTGATTGTTTTAGTTTTGGTCAAGAGCTTTATTTAGTAATAATCTCTCTCTCAAAATCAATATCTTGGTTAATACTGATATTCAACTGATCTCTGTATTTTATTTGGTTTTCTTCTTAATAATAAGCCTATCAAGCAAAACAGCTATTAGCCCCTTTATAAAAATGAGGAAACTGAGGCACAGTCACATAACTTGCCTTGTCACCCAGCCAAGAAGAGGCAGAGCTAGAGTTTAACACCAGTCTGGCTCCAGCCCCATTGCCCCAGATTCTTGTGTTATAAAGAATCATTAGGATCTAGGCAAGTACATGTCCTGGTTATTGTTTGATGAGTGATCCCTGTGATTTTACAGAGGCAAAGGAAATGAATTCATAAAATAGGGAACCTGTATTTTCTTCCAAGAATTGTCACCACCCTTCAACTTAAAGAACTGTTTCAAAGGAACCGGTGGAGTTGGCCAGAACTATCCTTAAGCAGTATCTTTATATTTATCCAGATAATTGGCTGAACTCCTCAATTTTCATGTCATAGATTTAATAGATAATTTAGTCTTTAAAATTCTAAAGCTAAGTGTTAGATATTAGCTATTTTAATTAAGATAGAAATTAATTAAGCTGACCAACTTAGGGCTGCCATAAAATGTTAGCTATAAAGAGTTCCGTCCCCATTCCCAGGTTATTGAATAAATTATCTTACATAGTCCTTTATAAGACCGTAGTCAGAATTATTATGTGAAGTTTTATTAGCAATAATGCTAGGCTATTTTTCCATTATTCATTTTCTTGTCAAGTAATTACTTTAAACTGATTTTTAAACAATTTGTAATCAGTGGACTCCAGAAAAGAAATGGTTTAAGTTTTCCCAATCATAGCCTTTTAACATGTTGGTGAATTTCCTTTTTTCTTCTTCTTCATTCGTAAATAACAGCTTTGGAAAATTTGTAGATTTTAATTTCTTTTAATTTTTATAAATTTCAATTAAGCCTACTGAAAAATTCCAATTCCATATTCAGTTGAAAGCTTTGTGACCTCTTCGTTTTCCATCCAAACCTGTTTAAACTTGTGCTCATATGACCCAGAATACAGATAAGTCATCCTCTGGGATAATTAAATGTCTTCACTACTTTCCTCTTCTTGCAGGAATGGGTGAGGACTTTTTACTAGCATGGGCAATCTGACAACATACTTTGTGGCAGGACTCCAAAGTTTGTGATTGTTATGGGGACCTTGGGGCCTCCAACTGAACAGTTCACTCTCTTTGGGATTTGTCTGCTCAAGATTTCTTCACTTTGCACATCACCCTTACCACTACCATAATACCTGACACTTTACCCACAGGAACTTCATATCTTACCAATGGAGATATATTAGTCAGGGTTCTTTAGAGGGACAAAACTGAGAGGATATGTATATATGAAACGGAATTTATTAAGGAGTAATGACTCACACCATCACAAGGTGAAGTCCCATAATAGGCTATCTGCAAACTGAGGAGCAGGAAGCCAGTCCAATTTCCAAAACATCAAAAGTAGGGATGCCAACGGTGCAGCCTTCAATCTGTGGCTGTAAGTCTGAGAGTTCCTGGCAAACCACTGATGTAAGTCCAAAAGTCCAAAAGTTGAAGAACTTGGAGTCTGATGTTTGAGGGCAGGAGGCCTCCAGCAAGGAGGAAAGATGAAGCCTGGAAGACTTAGCAAGTCAAATCCTTCCACATTTTTCTGCCTGCTTTATTCTAGCCAGGCTGGCAGCTGATCAGTTGGTGCCTACCCAGATTGATAGTGGTTCTGTCTGTCCTGGTCCATAGACTCAAATGTTAATCTTTGGCAGCACCCTCACAGACACTCCCAGGAACCATACTTTGTGTTCTTCAATCCAATCAAGTTGGCACTCAGTGTGAACCATCACAGGGGATATTGCAGCCTATTCCATGGATGCTTCTCTGATCTGCTGTTTTTCTCTGAGTCTCTTCAGCCTTTGTTTAAATGAATCCAAGAGGCAAAGTGCAATTTACTATAGTAAAGATGTGAAATAAGACGCTAGTCTCCCTTTCCTATAAGACTACGCCCTGCCCCCAATCCCTAGGAATAGTTCCCCTGAATTCCTTTTATTTGCCTTGAGGGAAGCCCCTTTATTTGACTTGAGTTTGGAAAGGTAAAGAGCTTTATTCCTCCATTCCTTGGTTAACATGTTACCATAGTTGTGACCATACATGGCTTGTTGAAGGAGAAGAGAAGAGAGAGGACAAGACTGGGATAGTAGTTTGAGTTTAGTCATGTCCTAGTAAATTCCACGGGACATGTTAGCCTCCCCCCTTTGCATTTGCTTTAACCAATAGATTGATATTTTATACATTTTCTTTAACCGTATATTAGCTCCAGGCCCATTTACCAGGTAAAGTCCAATCTGACATCATATTATATTTTATACACATATAACTAAATTATAATCCTTTAAATATTATTGGGAAGATGTTGGTCAAAGGATACAAAATTTATTTGACAGGGGAAGTAAATTGAAAGAGGTCTATTGTACATTATGGTGACTATAATTAACAACAATGTATTATATCTTCAAAATTGCCAAAAGAGTAGATTTTAAGAGTTCTCACCATGAAAAAATAAGTTTATGAGGTAATGCTTAAGTTAATTAGCTTGATTTAGCCATTCCATAATGTATACATATACCAAAACATTATGATGTACCCCATAAATGTATACAATTTTTATTCATCAATTAGAAAATGAGCATAAATGGGTCATAGAGTGAAACATTTTATTTTTTATTTAACATAAATGTTTTCTACATAACTAAATATTATTCTAAACTGATATCATATATGTAAGATTTTATGATGTGGATATATCATAAAATAATTAATCTATCCCATATGTGCTTGTACCCTAATATAATTTCAGTTTTCTTGCCACTATAATGATGGTAAGAATGAAAATTATGTACTTAATTTTTTGTGCACATATTTAACTACTTTCTTATAAACAGTTATTGTAAAGGAATTACTGGCTTTAATATTTATCTTTGAAATTTTCATTATGTATATCATGGAATTGCTGTGCAAAAATGTACCATTTTATATTCTTATCAGCATGTGTGAAGTTGCCAGTTTTACAACTCAGGAATGTGTAACATTATATTTTTGAAAAGTATTTTTTCAAGTAGAAAGGAAAAATAATGTACAATTTTAACTGTAGTTTACTTGCTTAAAAGTAATATTAAATACTAATAGATCAGTTACTCTTTATAGTTTGTATCTTGTGTATTATGTTTTTCTTTCATTGATCATTTTTCTAATTTATGGTAAACTTTTGTATTTTACATGATTTTGGTATACTCACTTAATATCATGAGTATCAGAGTTTTTCAGTTTTTTTTCTATGTGCTGACATGTATTACAGATTATGGAAAGTCTTTTGAAATACTAAAAGAAGTCGCTTATAATTGATTCAGATTTCCACCATTTTTAGTTTTATTTTTTGAAACACTTTTTTTCTAGATGTTCCATGTTTATTGATCAACTACGACTTTTTTTCTTTTGTTACACATGCTACTCATAATCTCTTAAAGGGTTATATGTGTTATATACTTAAATTATATTAATATAGAATCATAAGAAGCTTTCTAAAATTATTTTACAGCTTCTCCATATTTCTTTTATCCATTAAAAAATTACTGAAACTGCATATTTGTGTTTTTTCCAGTTGACAATTGTTGAACTGTTGTTCATATGGCTATTTGGGAGGTATTTGTATTTTTTTTTCTTTTTCAACTGTTATTTTAAGTTCAAGGTTACAGGTGCATGTTTGTTATGTAGATAAATTGCATGTCACTAGGTTTTGGTGTACAAATAATTTAATCACCCACATAGTGGGCCTAGTACCCAGTAGGTAGTTTTTCGACCCTCACTCTCCTCCCACCCTCTGCCCTTAAGTAGGCCTCAGTGTCTATTGTTCCTATCTTTATGTCCATGTGTATTCAGTGTTTAACTCCCACTTATACACGAGAACATGTGGTATTTGTTTATCTGTTCCTGTATTAATTCACTTAGCATAATAGCTTACAGCTCCATCCATGTTGCTGTAAAGGACATGATGTCATTGTTTTTTTAATGACTATGTAGTATTCTATGATGTATATATACCACATTTTCTTTATCTGTTCTACCACTGATGGACATTAAGTTTGACTTTTTTGTCTTTTCTATTATGAATAGCACTGTGATGAAGATACATATGCAGGTGTCTCTGTGGTAGAACGATTTATATTCTTTTGGGTATATACTTGATATTGGAAATGCTGGGTTGAATGGCAGTTCTATTTTAAGTTTTCTGAGAAATCTAAAGACTTTTTTCCACAGTGTCTAAACTAATTTACATTCCCATCAGCAGTGTGTTAGTATTCCCTTTTCTCTGCCACCTCACCAACATCTGTTATTTTTGATGTTTTCATAGTAGCCACTCTGCTGTGGGATGTTATCTCATTGTGGCTAAAATTTGCATTTCAGTAATAATTAGTGATTGGAGTATTTTACATATGCTTTTTGACCACATGGGTAGATCTCTTATATTGAGAAGTGTCTATTGATATTCTTTGCCCACTTTTTAATGGGGTTCTTTGTTGTTTGCTTGTTGATTTGTTTAAGTTCCTTATAGATTCCGGATATTAGACCTTTGTCGGATGCATAGTTTGTGAGTATTTTCGCCCATTCTGTATGCTATCTGTTTACTCTTTTGATGGTTTCTTGGTCCCACTTGTTTATTTTTGTTTTTGCTGCATTTGCTTTTGGAGATTTCATCATGAAGTCTCTGCAAAGCCTATGTCCAGAATGATCAGATGGTTGTAGGTGTATGACTTTATTTCTGGGTTTTCTAACCTGTTCCATTGGCCCAGTCATCTATTTTTGTAGCAGTACCATGCTCTTTTGGTTACTGTAGACCTGTAGTATAGTTTGAAGTTGGGTAGTGTGATGCCTCAGGCCTTGCTTTTTTTTGCTTAGAATCACTCTGCTATTCAGGCTCTTTATTTGTTCCATATGAATTTTAGAATTATTTTTCTAATTCCATGAGAAATGTCATTGATAGTTTGATAGGAATAGCACTGAATCTGTCAGTCGCTTTGGGTAGAATGCTCATTTTGTTTTCCTTTATTTCTTCACACACATACACACAAACAGGATACATGTGTACAACATGCAGGTTTGTTACATAGGTATACGTGTGCCATGGTGGTTTGCTGCACCTATTGACCCGTCTTCTAAATTCCCTCCCCTCAGCCCCCACATGTCAACAAGCCCTGGTGTGTGTTGTTCTCTTCATGGTGTCCATGTGTTCTCCATGTTCAGCTCCCACTAATGAGTCAGAACATGCAGTGTTTGGTTTTCTGTTCCTCTGTTAGTTTGCTTAGAAGGATGGCTTCCCGTTTCATCCATGTCCCTGAAAAAGACATGATCTCATTCCTTTCTATGGCTGTACAGTATTCCACGGTGTTTATGTATCATACTTTTTTTATCCAGTCTCGTTTATGGGCATTTGGCTTGGTTCCATGTCTTTGCTATTGCAAATAGTGCTGCAGTAAACATATATGTGCATGTGTCTTCATAGTAGAATGATTTATACCCTTTAGGTATATACCCAGTAAGGGAATTGCTGAGTCAAATGGTATTTCTGGTTCTAGATCCTTGACAAATTGCCATACTGTCTTCCGCAATGGTAGAACTAATTTACATTTCAACCATTGTGGTTTTGGTTTGTGTTTCTCTGATAATCAGCAGTGTTGAGCTATTCTTCATATGTTTGTTGGTCATGTAAATGTCTTCTATTGAGAAGTGTCTGTTCATATCCTTTGCCCACTTTTTGATGGGGTTGTTTTTTTCTTGTATATATGTTTAAGTTCCTTTTCAATTCTAGATATTAGACTTTTGTCAGAATTGCTTTATGGCTGAGTGTATGGTCAATCTTAGGCAATGTGCCATTTGCAGATGAGAAAAATATCTAATCTGTTTTGGGCAGAGAACTCTGTAGATATCTGTTAGGTTTATTTGGTCAGGTATCAAGTTTTGGTCCCAGATATCTTTTTTAATTTTCTGCCTCAATGACCTGTCTAATACTTTCAGTGGGGCGTTGAAATCTCACACTTTTATAAGTGGTTATCTAAGTTTCTTCAGTTTCTTCATAGGTCTCTAAGACTTGTTTTATGGATCTGGCAGGCACTGTTATATAAATACTTTTCTCCAATTCTGGATGTATATATATTTGGGATAAGTAACTCATGTTGAGTTGACTTCTGTATCATTCTGTAACACCCTTCTTTGTTCTCTGTGATAGCTGTTGGTTTAAAAGTCTATTTTATCTGTGATAAGAACAGCACATCCCACCCTTTGGCTTGATAGATCTGTACCTACCCCTTTACTTGGGGTCTGAGTGTCATTGCATATGAGATGGATCTTTTGAATGTAGCATACAGTTGTATCTGGCTTCCATATACAACTTGCCCCTCTGCCTTTTTAAGTGGGGCATTTAGCCCATTCATATTCAAGGTTTATATTGACATGTGACCATTTGATCTTTTCAGTGTGTTGTTAGGCAGTTGTTACCTAGACTTGTTTGTTTAGTTGCTTTATTACTGTCAGTGGGTTATGTACTTAAATGCATTTTTGTGTTGGCAGGTATTGGTCTTTCGTTTCCATGTTTAGCTTTTAATTTTTATTTTTTTTTTTTGAGATGGAGTTTCACTTTTGTTGCCTAGGCTGGAGTGCAATGGCGCAATCTCAGCTCACTGGAACCTCTGCCTCCCAGGTTCAAGCAATTCTCTTGCTCCAGCCTCTCGAATAGCTGGGATTACAGGCATGCACCACCACACCCTGCTAATTCTCTCTATATATTTTTATTTGAGATGGGATTTCTCCATGTTGGTCAGGCTGGTCTTGAACCCACAACCTCAGGTGATCTGCCTTCCTCAGCCTCCCAAAGTGCTGGGATTATAGACATGAATCACCATGCCTGGCCTGTTTAGCATTTTTTAAGGACCTCTTGTAAAGCAGGTCTGTTGGTAACAAATTCCCTTAGCATTTGCTTGCATGAAAAGGGTTTTACTTCTCCTTCACTTATAAGTGTAGTTTGGCTGGATATGAAATTCTGTCTTGAAATTTCTTCTCCTTAAGGATGATGAATATAGGCCTGCCAATCTTTCTTGGCTTGTAAGGTTTCTGCTGAAAGTTATGCTGTAAGCCTTATGGTGTTCCCTTTGTACATGAGCTGCCCATTCTCTTTAGGTGCATTTAAGCTTTTTTCTTTTACATTGATCTTGGAGAATCTGATGACTGTGTATTGGGGATAGTCATCTTGTATAGTATCTCACAGGGGTTCTCTGAATTTCCTGAAACTGAATGTCAATCTCTCTAGAAACATTGGGGAAATTTTCGTGAACAATATTCTCAAATATGTCTTCCAAATTGCTTGCTCTCTCTCTGTCTTTTTCAGGAATGCCAGTGAGTCATAGGTTTTGTCTCTTTACATAATCCCATATTTCTCAGAGATTTTGTTCTTTTTTAAATTCTTTTTTCTTTATTTTTGTCTGCCTGTGTTGATTCGATAGAGTGGTTTTTGAGCTCACAGATTCTCTTCTCAGCTCGGTATATTCTGTTATAGTGTTTCCCATTGCATTGTGAAATTCCTGTAGTTTATTTTTTCCTTATAGAATTTCAGTTTGATTCTTAAAATAGCACTGTCACCTTTCAAGTCTTGGATGATATTATTGGTTTCCTCGGATTGGGTTACAAATTTCTCCTATATCTCATTGAACTTCCTTGCTGTCCAGGTTCTGAATTCTATGACTAATAATTTCAGCCATTTCAGTCTGATTAAGAAACATTGCTGGGGAGCTAGTGCAGTTGTTTGGAGGTAGGAAAACATCTGGCTTTTAGAGTTGCCAGAATTCTTGCATTGATTCTTTCTCATCTGTGTGGGCTGATTTTTTAATCTTTGTAGTTGCTGCCCTTTGGATGGGGCTTTTTGCTTTCATTTTCTTGTATGCTCTCTATGTTTGACTGTGGTATAAGTTGGGTTAGTCAATTGGCTTTATTTCTAGATGCATTCATGAGACCAAGTCTCAGCTTAGCCCTCTTGGGAACCATGCTATAGCCCCAGGGAAGGTTGGGACCAGGCCAAGCTTTATTCTCACCAAGTTGTTTCTTTGGTTTTGTGTAACCATGATTCATGGATTCAAAAGAGCTAATCTTCAAAACTGTTTAAATATTTTGCTTTAATTGCCAATTTAAATATTACTGTATATCTTTTCTATATGCATTTGCTTAAATATCTCTTCTCATCCATTATTATAAATTTCTGTTACATATATGTTAATGGTGTCTTTTGTATATATCTTCTGACCAAGTCAATATGTTTAATATTAAATTTTACATATTATTAAATTGTTAATGCTCAATTTAATATTAAAATGTATATGATGTGATTAAAATTAGTGTTTTATATCTGTAATATTATTTTATGTTTACTTTCTTTCTTATAGATATCAGAGGCCATCATGAATTTTTCCCTTCGTAAATAATTCGATTCTTTTCCTTGTCAATATATCCTGAGTATTACAAAAAAAATCTTTGTAGCTCAGAACATTTGCTAGTATCTATTCATGTTCATATTCATCATCTTCCATCAGTAGTCCCTAAGCACAGGAAACTTCTTCAAACTGCTTTCACAGGTTTTATTTTTCCCTTTATATTTTTTCTCTTTTAATATTTCTAGAAAATGTTATTGATTGTGATTTGCTTTTGTTTATGTTTTAATCATTAAGTTCTTCTTAAGAAATAGCTATAATTATTTACTTAAAACTTTTTTATCATATCTATCCTCTCTTGTATCCTTTTATTTTATCTTTTTTATCTTCTTTATGATGGAGAAATCCAAAAATTGTTCTTCTTGTCATTGATTAAAATGTCTACTGATATAAGTAAAACTTCGATTTTTTACTATCTCCAATGTGGATTTCAGATTTTGTGCAATTAGAATAGGATATTTTGTGTGAACGTGTATGGGTATACATTTTCAAAGGAAAGGATGTTTTATCCACTTGCCAATATATAACTCTATATTTCAATACAAGCCCAGATAAAATATTGTTACCCAATTTTATATTGATATAAACTTGAATCTTGGTGTCAGTGGCAGTCAATAAGGAAAGAGAATTATATTTCCCTTTTAATAGCTAGTTGACCATAGTAAGGTTTTGCTTTTAAAACATTATTTTCCCTCTAAGGATTTTATGAGTATTTATTAAATGTCAAAACACTCAGAATTAAAGATAAAATTTGAAACTAATGCCAAATTTTCAACAGGATTGCCATCTGATGCAATTAACATAAGAATTGCAATCTGGAACTAATGAAGACTTCTGTCAGTACCAAAAACCTGATTGCTGGCCAGACGTCATACTGATTGCTAGTCAGACTTCATCTAATACTGGATCCTGCCTGGCCTTCTGTTACTCCAATGTTGTACAGTAGCAGTATGCATATATTGTACAATATATTTTTTCCTACACTGTTTCAGATATACCATGGGAACAATACACAAGGATATCAGAACCCAAACAGCAGACCAAATTGTTCGTACAGAGGTTCCTAGAAAGGCACTGTGCTGCTCCCTCCATCAGAAGTGTCCAAAATGTGGTGAGGGTACATTAAAAGGTAGAATGGAAGAAGTACAATATAGATGTGATAGATGGGTAGGCTCTTTCCTGAGGATTTTAACAATTAAGATGATAAAACATATAGGCAACATTGAGGACATTGTTTTGTGTAGGACAAAAGGGCAGACATCCAACATATTTAAAATATGCATTTAACTGTTTGGTAAAATAAGGTAAAGTGATAATTCAGCCCTAAATTATACAATTTAAATTGGAATTTCATTTACCATGAACAATTTTCTCTTCATTCTCATTCTTCAAACAACATCAAATACTGTATATAATATAAATCTTTAATTGATCTGTGAGTCATCTAACTAAACTAATGGATGTTCCTGATCATTTAATCCTAAGCTATGACCCTTGGAGCAATAAATCATGATATTTTACATTGTTCATAACTATTTTCTCATACAAGTAAATCAAAATAATATAAAATATAGCATAATAATTGTAACTAAATATTTTAATTCTCATTCAATATAAGATATGACCTTTGCAGCATATCTTTATGGGGGAAAAAAGTAAGACATTTGGAGAAATACCGACCTATATAATACATCTATAGTTTAGAGAAAAAGAGGGCTGCTTCTTTTCATATCCTTTTAAACAACCAATGCATATTGATTCTGGAGGTACCGTGCCTGCATATTTAAGAGTCAAACAATTTTGAGTCGTCTTTAAATAAAATATGATTTTATACTTGTGTTTTATTGCTTAGGTTACAAAATTATAATTAGATACTTTGAGAGTAATATTTTAGGACAATAATTTTAGGCCTTTAAACCTAGACATATTACTTATGTAGTTACCAATGGAAAGTTTTGCTTTTCAAATTATTTCCTCTAGATATACTGTATTAATAGTATATACTATTGTAATAGTTGTATTTCAATTATTGAATTTGATTGCATTCCAAAGTCTTATGTTATACTAATTTTATTGTATTAGTACAAATGTACTGCATATAAATATATTATATACATTATATATTAATATTAAATATAAAATTAATATACATTTAATATTCTGGCTAATATCTATTTTTTGAAATGCAGTTTATGCTTTCTAAGCCACACACAATATATTTAACATTAATAAAGCACCTTTTGACTTTGCATCCATCTGCAGACATTTCCTGGTTTTAATAAATGGCCCATAAATGTTTGAAGAAGAAATGTGATGTACTATCAGTTACCTTCTAGGGAAGGAGAATAGACTTTCAGATAATTAGCACTGGGGTAAGAAAGGCTGAGTTCAGCCTGTCTTAATCATATTTCTGTGGCTGGTGAGGAAGCCTTTCTCACAAGGACCCTTAGAGTAAAATGGTTGTTAAACTAGGTGCATGTACTTTGCCTTCTTAATTTAATAATTTTTCTACACAGTTATATATAGATATATATATGTGTGTGTGTGTATACATATATATACACAAATTCAATAAAATAAACATTAATAATGAAAATAAAGATAAGGTTACCAATTTTAATAAAATTAAAGCAACTTTTTCATTATGATGATATAAAATGGCTAAATTTTAAATAATCAATTACATTGATCTCATTACTAATAATCCTAAATTTAGGAATCAAATAATTTAAAAAATCTTCTCATGATATTACTGTATTGATGTGATGTTATTCAGTACTTAAGAAGGATAAAGAACAAAGATGGTTTGGAGATGATTCTAGGAACTTCATTATGATGCTTGCAATGGCCTTCTAAAGACATAAAGATTAATTGAAGTTGAGATGAGAGTATATGAGTATAGTTGGACATGTTTTTTACTAAATGTATGTAAAATGTGTTATCTGATGTGTATTTTCAAGCAAAATCTCAGTCTTCATTATGGTTAATCTTTTTTTTTCACTTTCTCTAATAACACATATAGCAGAGAACTGAAAATGCTCACATCTACAAAAAGGAGAATAGCACATTGAACCTATATAAGGAGTCTGTGAAGATTATATTTTGTAGTGAGAATTCTAGATATTACCTATTTCCTCACTGCCATTAGAAGAGAACATTTCCCCTCCCACCAAGGACAAAAAATTAAAAATATTTATTATACAAAAATAATTTTACCATCATATATTCTATAATATTTTCTGAAGTCTTCCAACTTCACTTTAAATTATTTCATTTGTATTGAAAATACTTTTTAAAAATTATCACTAATGCAAGTGTTTAAACTTATATAAAATTATAATTAAAAACATAATGCATGAAATACATCCAGATTATAGGGTGACATAGAAAGCATGAATTATTTTGAAATGCCTATTATAAAGATGTGGGTTGAATGTGTCATCCCTTTTTTTCCTCCTAAAGTATCCCAGAGACTAGAGTAATGGGTCCAAAGTAAATCTAACAGGAATGGTTTTATAGATTGTGAAATTGAGGTCTAACAGTGTCAAGACAGAAGGTCATAGAACAAATCAATGGATCAGAAAGGACAAGAACTTGGAAATTTCTCTTCTCTCACTATTACTCAGTAAAAATGTGTGGAAAAATGAAGTTAAATGGTGACAATTACCTTGAAAGTTAAGGTTGTGCAGATGGCCAGTATATATAATATTTTGGACATGTACTTCTGTCTTTTATTTTATTTTTGGCAGTTTCTTCTTATTATATATTTATGTTTAGTTTCTATTTGAAAAGTTTCCCCTTTCTTCAATTACTTAGTCTTAGGTTCATAGATATCTTTGAGGTAGATTTAAGAAAAATAAATAGAGCCAATTACAATGAAACAGGAAAACAGGCTAATAAGCAGAAATCGATACCATATTTATTGCCATTTAAATGGAATTTTTGATATTTTATGTATAAAAGATAAATAATACATTTCTATGTGCTAAGTATTTCTGTTTAATTTATAGTAGATTATGGATCCTTTACTAAAGAGATTTTTTTATACACCTCTATTTTTGTGTGTTTGGTTTATAAATTTTAGTTCCTAATATGCTTACAAAATTTTAAAATTTGAGACTGCAAAAATGTGGGAAGTAATTGAAACTCCAGATCTTCTTGCAAATACATTCCTATTTCTGAATAGTATATTGCACCTCCTTTGCCCTGAAGTTTCTGGATATATTCAGAGAAAGTTCAGTTTACTATCTGCCTATTCTATGATGAAGACTAACCCGATAACAATGAGAAAACCTTCAAATGGCATCAGAATGCTCTCAGACTTAACAACAATACTGGGTTCTAGAAGTCAGTAGAGTAACAACTTCAAATCCCGGAAGACATCTAGTTTTCAACCTTGGAAAGTAAACTGATGATAAGTAAAAGTGGCAATAAAATATACTAAGCAAATTCAACTTAAGATAGTGTTTTAGAAGTACCCTATCTGAAGAAAAAAAATAGTCTGGAAAAAAAAAAAGGAACCCAAAGAACAGAGTAGAAAAAGAACAGATGGATTCCATTTAATGCCTACTGTTGACTAAAAGATGTTACAGAAAGGATCTTCTGTTCATGTAAAGATTATAAAGAGATAATAAGAAATTACTATTGAATCAGGAAAACCATAGTCTAAAATCGAGCTAACTCAGCATGTTTAATGACATTTATATTGTAAGCAGGCTGATTTGGAGGGAGAAGTAAGCAGATCTTGCAGAATGTCCTGAGTGAGATATTGGATGGAAAATTAGGTGAGGTCAAAGCTGAAACATAAAGCAGGCTGATTTGGAGGGAGAAGTAAGCAGATCTTTTGTTTCAGGCTGATTTGGAGGGAGAAGTAAGCAGATCTTGCAGAATGTCCTGAGTGAGATATTGGATGGAAAATTAGGTGAGGTCAAAGCTGAAACATAAAGCATATATGTATAAGTAAATTTCAGCCTGCACATTTGGACACTTTTGAGAAGTGTAAATCTCTTCTTCCTCTCACTGGCATGGAGGCTGGTGAGCTTATGTTTATCAGAGTTAGTAGAGTCACATTGCTCTTTCTGTGCTACCTATCTGTATCCCTGCAAGGATAGGCTTTATGATGAATGACTTTGAAGTTCATGACTTTGAGTATGTTCATCAGTTGAATTAGGACTGTGTTGCTCTGTAGCCCACTTTTCTTGATAGCCTCTGAGGAGGAACACCATCCACTGAAGTTGGAGAGAGATATCTATAGTTTGCCAAGTTCACTCAAGTAAGAAAATGCAACATGACATTTTAAACATGCAAGGAATCAGAAAACAGTATTTCTCATGTAACCCCTTTCTTTGGGAAAATACTGGGGACTGTTCCAAGGAAGAAACGTAAAAAAAGAAATGACATCCATGAAACAAGAGATTCCCAAAGGTGAATCATGGAAGTTAGTTCACAGTATTCACAGCAGTACAGTCAAAGTTAGAATAGAAAGATCAGGGGCTATGAAAGAGTGACATCCAATGGGGAAAAAGGTACCTGATGTGGCTGGGAATTTGGAACAATGATTATGCCTTCACAGATATGCTGGAGCATATTTAAAAAATAGCCAAGAAGACACAGATAACCCAAATAAGTAATAATTCGGAGAAACCTTTTTACAAGGGAAACCTAATCCTAGTACATTAGTATGTAAATAATATTACATAACTAATTATTTATGTAATAGATAATTACATGATAATTACATAAATAATACATAATCATCCAACAATTTTAATATTGGTAAGGTGGGGAGGTTAAGAGGTTTGGACTATAGGGTAGAGTAGAAGATTTAAAAGTTCTAAATCACTCATAAGAGGATATCAACAAATATTCTATGAAAATAGTATCAAAAATTGTTTACTCTAGGAAGTAAGACTGGTGGTAGTGAATCTGTGGAAAGCACATTACTATTAAAACATTAAGTCATGTTTAAAATATATATTTTATTAAAAAAATAAAAGAACAATTTTTGAAATAATCTACATATTTTAAGGATCTGTTTAGTTAATATTGCATTCTTACACATTTTATTCAATTCTTCTAGTAACACAATTATTATTCTATAGAGTTTCATAAGACTTAACTTCTTATTTAGATTTTTCAGATAGGCATTTGTATCTTGGAGATGTTAAATAAGTTCCCTACAGTCACATTTTTTAAGTGATGTAAGGAGTAGAATCCGAGTCTTTTCCTGGTTTAGTGTTCTATTTATATTCATTGCTGTTAATTACAATTTGGTTGCTAGTTTAATACATTTTCTACACAAGGATTTATTTTACTAAGAATGTCTAAATGCAATGTTTTATCTTCATTGAGGAAATACTAGTATAATGTAGTATGTCAAAACAGATAAAAAAATTTACCCACTCAGTAATTTCTGTTTAAATTGTCAAAAACACTGGGGCTCTTGAGTGGATATAATCAAGCTGGATGAATTTATAAGTAGGTTTATATCAGTGTTCAACTGCTGACAACATAATATCGTTTTTTTAAACATTGAATTGTAGGAAAAATATGTTTTGTGGCAAGTTAGAAAACAAAAGAAAATGAGCTGTCCCTGTGGAGGTCTGCACTGTGTACAATAACAGATCTCTCTTGTCCTGCAGTGTTAACATCAAGGATACTTAGGCACCTGTGAGACATGATCTCAACCATGCTCATAGCTCCTAGGACTCAGCTCATAGAATTCAGAGAAGCAATGGGAACAAGTGGCCTTAACAAAAGATAATTTAGGCTCTCGGATCATGCAACCAATTGTGTCACAATCCTTTTGTTCAAGCTTGATTAAAGAGATAAATTATGGGTGAAAAGCTGATGGACACTGCATAAATATAATATGTGAAAGAAAGGACAAATTTGATTTCTTTTTCTTTTTTTTTTCAGAAGAACAGGGCCAAGGAAATAAAGAGCATAACATGTAGCTAATCTCTTTTTTCTGTGTTGGAGTTGTGAGTTTTATTTCCTCTGGCCTAATTAAAAACAAGAAACAAAAAAAAAAAACAAAAAACACAGTTTTACTGTCTACAGAAAGAATACGTTGTAAAAGGCATGCTATCTAAACAGACGACTTCATAAATATAAAAACCAAAAAGTATATGTATGTATATATAGTGTGGTTGTGGGATTAATTACCAAACCCTGTTCACTAAAAGTAATGGGGATCTTTTCTATCTTGGTCCTGTCTAGAGCTCTTTTTTCTTTATTTTGAAAATTTGTTAATTTTCTCCTACTAAGACAGTTACAAATCAGTTCACATTTTTTTTCAGGTAGATCTTTGGATAAACTTAATATCAATATTACAAAGAATTCTGTTTTTATGAAATTATTTAAACTTCAGTTATTAATATGCCAAAATGTCATTGGCTTCTTTTAAATATCTTCGATTTTCCAATTTTTATTGTCATTGAGATTTTGGAGTGATGGAGACATGACTCTTATTGTGTCCAAATATTTTTGCTAGTAACTACTCTTTTGCTATAGCCTTAACCTCCTGGGCTCAAGCAATCCTCCTGCCTATGCCTTCCAAGTAGCTGGGACTTCAGGTGCACGCCACCATGCCTGGCTAGTTTTTTAAATTTTTGTAGAGATAGGGTCTCACTATGCTGGCCAAGCTGGTCTCAAACTCCTCCTACCTCAGCCTCCCAAGGTGCTAGGATTATTTATGTAAGCCACTGCACCTGACTGTCACAGGACTCTTGTAAGGACAGCAGCCATAATATATAGGGCCAACCATAAGCCAGTATGGCCTGGTCTTAACTAAGGATATCTTCAACCACCCTATTTCCAAATAAGATCACATTTATGCAATTTTATTGAGGCTTAAACATTTGTAATGTTGATATGTTTTTATTTAAAAGTGAATACTAAATTGATAATTTCTTTTAGTAGAAATTAGTGTTTATTAGAATAAAGAAAGAGCTTTGTAATCAGATAGATGTGTTCAAATTCCTGCCTTCTCTTTTGACCTTGAGTCAATTAGTGATCCACTGTTTTTGTAAAATCCAGTTACTAATTATCTCAGGTAAATTCCGATGAGCTGACTGATTCAAACCCAAGAAATGGCTGGTAGATGTCATCCCCTCCCTCTTTATATCTGTATTTTTAAAGGAATAGAGACTCTAACAAATAAATCCAGAGACAAGTGATTCTTTTGTCAATCTGGGGAAGTTAATACAACATTATAAAGTCATTTGGATTGATTTTTTTTTCTATTTATATTTCCTACAAGGGAAATAATTTGTAAATAAATACTTTTTCTTCAAAGTAGGATAATAAATGCCATGCATAAAAGGCTTGTTCTCCTAAGCATTGGCCTAAGAAGTTGCCAGGATTTGGCTAAAATTCCCCATTACTGAGACATTGACCTCATTCTCCAGGGACGAGTCAAACATCAGTAATGTAGTTAATATTCATTTTTTATTTGTCTGGACTGAAGACTTGTTGTGATTTGAAAAGGGATTTTTAAGGAAACTGCAAGTGATTTACTGATGGATGACTTACTATTGCTAACTGGTATCCTTAATGTCCCACCGGACTACATTTCCTCTAACTTGGGCCAGTTGCTTCTCCATCCACTTTCTTTCTTTGATTTTTTTTTAACATGACCAAACAAAAATACCTCTGTTGATCTATTCGGCCCCCATCATGCCTGCATTGTGAAGATTCTCTGCTGAGATCCCCATTCTCACTGTTAAACCAGACCCAACTTGGCTTTTTATAAAGATGCTATGTAGTTGAATTTCACATCTGGAGTTGACCATACTCTTTTCTCTTAATTCCTGGCAATGTAGAATAATACTTGACAAGGAAATTTTGGTTCCTCTATTATATTTTCAGAAATCCCAAGAACATAAAATGCTGAATTATCTAATAGATCTGTACTTTTAAAAAAGTCTCTATATGACTTTTTAAATAATGATTTGTTTGAGAATAGAAAACTTTCTTCAAAATTATTATGTTTAAAACATTCCTATAGAATTGATTTTATTTTTTGAACTCTGTTTTTCAAATGTCTGCTAAGTTATATTAGCATTTATATATTTTATATTAGCTTCTATATATTAGATGTTTTCATTGCCACTTGGGGCAATAAAAAGGGAGTATAGAGAGGTGAGGGGTACAAATATATCATTTTAAAGTCCTCTACTATGGTGAGGGTGGGCTATAATACACGACAATTTAGAAAATATTAAATTCATTTTATTAAATTCCAGTCATTTTGCAAATGTTTGTGTACATATTGGCATAGTTTGGATATTTGTCCCTGTCCAAATCTCATGTTGAATCATAATCCCCAGTGCTGGAGGAGTTAGGGCCTGATGGGATGTTGTATTAGTCTATTCTGACATTGCTATAAAGAGCCACCTGAGACTGGGTAATTTATAAAGAAAAGAGGTTTAATTGGCTTATGGTTCTGCAGGCAGTACAGGAAGCATGGCTGGAGAGGCCTCAGGAAACTTACAATCATGGTGGAAGTCAAAGAGGAAGGAGGTACATATTACTTGTCCAAAGCAGTAGGAAAAGAGTAAAGAGGGAGTTGCTACAAACTTTTAAACAACCAGACCTCATGAGAACTCACTCACTATCATGAGAACAGCAAGGAGGAATCCATCCCCATGATCCAATCACCTCCCACCAGGCCCCTCATTAACATGAGATTTGGGTGTGAACACATATCCAAGCCATATCATTCTAACCCTGTCCCCTCCCAAATCTCATGTTTTTCTCATATTTACAATAATTCCCTTCTCAACAGTCCCCCAAGTCCTAACTCATTTCAACATTAACTTAGAAGTCCACAGTGCAAAAATCTCATCTGAGACAAGGTAAGTTCTTTCCACCTATGAGCTTATAAAATCAAAAAGAAGTTAGTTACTTCCCAGATGCAATTGGGGTACAAGTATTGGGTAAATTCACCCATTCCAAAAGGAAGAAATCGGATCACACACAGTGGCTCCAAGTTCCATGCAAATCTGAAACACAGTGTAGCAGTCATTAAATCTTAAAGCTCCAAAATAATCTCCTTTGACTCCATGTCTCACATCTAGGCCACATTGAGGAAAGGGGCACACTCCAAGGCCTTGGGCATCTCTTTGCTCACACATATGAACATATGCCATTAGAAGTAGCCAGAGCCATATCTTGAATGCTTTGCTTTTTAGAAATGTCTTCCACTAGATGCCATAAATCATCTCTCAAGTTCAAAATTCCACAGATCTCTAGGGCAAAGGAACAGTGCCTCCAGCCTTTTTGCTAATGAATGACAAAAGTGACCTTTGCTCCAGTTCCCAGTAAGTTCCTCATCTCCACCTGAGATCTCCTCAGCCTGTACTTCGTTGTCCATATCACTATCAGCATTTTGGTCACAACTGTTCAACAAATCTCTAGGAAGTTCCAAATATTCCCTCATCTTCCTGTCTTCTTCTGAGTCCTCCAAATTGTTCCAATCTCTGCCCATTACCCAGTTCCAAAGCTGCTTCCACATTTTCAGGTATATTTATAAGAATGCCTTACTTCCCAGTTCTAATTTTTCTGTGTTAGTCTGCTCTCACACTGATATAATGAAATACCTGAAACTGGGTAATTTGTAAAGAAAAGAGTTTTAATTGGCTTACAGTTCCACAGGCTCTACAGGAATCATGGCTGGGGGGGGCCTCAGGCAACTTAAAATCATGGCAGAAGGTGAAGAGGAAGGAGGCGAGTCTTACATGGCCAGATAAGGAGGAACAGAGTGAGGGAGGAGGTGTTACACATTTCTAAACAACCAGACCTTGTGAGTACTCAATCACAAACATGAGAATAACAAGGGGGAATTCTGCCTTCATGATCCTATCACCTCCGACCATGCCCCTCATCTAACACTGGGAATTACAATTCAGCATGAGATTTGGGCTGGGACACAAATCCAAACCATACCAGAGGCACCTGTAGCATAGGAGCAGATCCCTCATGGCTTGGTGCTGTCTTCACAATAGTGAGTGAGTTCTTGCGAGATCTGGTAATCTAAAAGTTTGTGGCAACCCACCACCCCACAACCCACCACCACATTCTCTCTCTTGCTTGTTCCTGCTTTTGCCTTGTGACTCGTTTACTCCCACTTCACCCTCTTCCATGATTGTAAGCTTTCTGAGGCATCCCTAGAGGCTAAGAAAATGCCAACACCATGTTTCCTATAAACCCTGAAGAACCATGAGCCAATTAAACCTCTTTTCTATATACATTACCCAGTCTCAGGTATTTCTTTATAGTAATGCAAGAAGGGCCTAATATACATGTAAAATAAAGAAACTATCAGCTAGGACATTTTATTTACCAAAATATATAATCAAATAACTGTGGATACAACTTTCATTTTTTATATGAAATAAAGGTGTTATGGTTTAAATATTCAGTCTCTTTGTTTTTGAAAGAGAGATCCTCATTCTTTTTTGTATTTTCCTATATATGTTTAGCAGACCTCATTTACAATTTTAGTATTAGTGAGCAGATTAAGTATAGAAAACATCATGCCATAGTCATGTTGTAGGTACATTTCCATCTGATACTTTCAGTAATAAAATCCCTAAAAATCATCAAAAAAACAACTACCTTTACATACTATGCTGAAATTGTTGGCTATGGTATAGTTCCAATATAAGTATAAAATACAATATTACTACTTCAGTAACATCTTAGGTTTTTTCAGTAAAAAAAGAAGAAAAACACATCTGTATTATTGGGAGGAAATTTCAGCAGCAAAAGGACTCTTTAGAATATTTCAAATAAAACATATGAACCCATCGCTCAAAGTTACAAAGTGATAAGATGTTATTCTTCAGGCAATCAGCTATTTATGGGAAGAAAAAATTGTCATTTGCCACTTTATGGTTTTGTTTTATAATTAAAAGAGTAAACTATAATAATTGATTAGTAAACTATAGGCTCCTGTGTAATTTTCTGAATGTAAAATATCTTTTCTATAAATATTAGAAATGCATTCTAGTAAAGAGAATTTAAATGTGAACTCATAAAGTGAGAGGAATTGCATACAAAAACAAATCATGTAGTCTTATTTTTGTTATAAATCTTGTTTTTGTAGCCCATGTGTTATTTTCTTCATTACTTTTCTTTACCTATCCATTAAAGATAAATAATTGGAAAACCACAGTGGAACATTTATAACATAGCATCAGTTTATTATTTAACTATTTCTATGAACTACTGCTAATATTTCTATCACTCCACACATTCATATGTTGAAAACCTAATTACTATTTTGATGGTATTAACAGGTGGGGCCTTTAAGGGGTTACTAGATTATGAAGGTGGAGGTCTCATGAATGGAATTCATGCCATTATAAATGAGGCCACAAAGAGTTGCCTTGCTGCTTCCATCATTTGAGGACCAAGGGAGAAGGCACTATTTATGAGAAAGCAAGCCCTCACTGGACACCAAATCTGCTGGCTTTTGGATTTTAGGCTTCTCAGCCTCCATAACTGTGAGAAATAAACTTCTGTTGTTTGGAAGATACCAAGTCTGTGGTATTTTGTTGTAGTAGACTGGATGGAGGCAGATGACTACAATTGTCCTTGACAAAGATATTTAATTAAAAATGTGAAATTTATAAATTGTCATTATGAATATACTTTCATGGAATATATTTTATGAAATTAACAAAAATATGGCATTTATTGTTTACTCAGATTGTACCGCTTGAATACATTGTATATGACTGGTTCTCTGACTTTTCAAATAGCAACATCTATCATTTTTACCTACTTGGTATAAAAAAGTGTTTACAGAGAAGGATGCTTTTGCAATTTGTTTAACTTGTAAAAAGATAGTACAGTGAATATTAATTCTGTCACTTATATAAAAGTTTATTTAAAAATACGAAAGCACCATGTTTAATATTGGGAGGAGCTTAGTAGAAATAAAGCATTTATCCTAGCTGGTTTGTTTTCTTTCATTAGACAATTGACATTTTGTAGGCTTTTATATTGTTCATTTTTCTTTGCCTGCCATGAAGATAAGGGATATGTAATGAAATGATTAATTGCAGGAATTATTTTATCTTGGCTCTAGTAAGATTGCTATATTTGTTTTCTAAAATGTAAATAATCCTTTAATTATCCAAGCATTTACATGTACAAAATCTCCTTTTAATTTTTTAAAAATTACAGATAGGCTGGGCACGGTGGCTCACACCTGTAATCCCAACACTTTGGGAGGCAGAGGTGGGCGGATCAGGAGGTCAAGAGATCAAGACCAACCTGGCCAACATGGTGAAATCCTGTCTCTACTAAAAATAAAAAAGTTAGTCGGGCGTGATGGAGCACACCTATAGTCCCAGCTACTTGGCAGGCTAAGGCTGGAGAATTGCTTGAACCTGGTAGGCAGAGGTTTCAGTGAGCCCAGATTGTGCCATTGCACTCCAGCCTGGGTGAGAGAGCGAGACTCCATCTCAAAATAAAATAAAATAACAGATAAAAGTAAAGATTTCTCATTAGAGCTTACCCTAATCTCAAGTGGTAACCAAAGTTACCCCTTTAGTTATCCTTCTAGAAGTTATCTTCTGGTGCCTTTATACTAGTGTTTCTTCATTGTAGGTTCTGAGAAATGGATTCAAATACTTTAAATTCCAATATACGCTTCCAAATTGCCTTCAGAGTGACTGTAAAATTATATATAAAACATTCATTTATTCATTAATTTATTCAACCATACAGGTGTTGTAACACTCAAGAAGATATATATTCTTGAATGTATATATATATCAAGAATATATAAGAATATCTATCTCAGGAACATATAAATTTAAGACTGTGGTAATAGTGTAGGTATAAACAAATAGATCAAAGCCAAGAAAAGAATGACTAGAAATAGACCTACACATACATGGTCAACTGATTCTGTTCTCAAGAATACATATCTTCTTGAAGGCTACAATAGGTATAACATCTTTTTGCCTTCCCAAATACATGTTTCTGTATCCTGTTCTCTGTCCTAGGAGGATCACCTACTTAATCACATGAATGAGCACCTTTAACTTCTGGCTTCCAATTGAGTTCAACCTCAGAGCCCTGACAAAATTGCAGAGGGAGAAAGGAAACTAAAATTAAGTTTCCTCTTCTGTTTGGTTTCCTTGGACTAAATGTATCCCAAGAAGTACACAGCTCCTCTTTTCTTCCAGGTTCCGATAACCAGTCTACTCCTCTTAATGCTTTGGCTAACAGCCTCAGTGTTGCTAGCCCCAGTGTGCAAAAATACGCTTCACGAACACCCTCTCCAAATCCCACCTAGTAAGTTTGTCCTTCACTAAGCACTCCTTAAATTATCCTACACTGAGTGTATCACCCCTTTGCTGCTTGGGCCCTAACTGACCCAAGAGCATTTCAATTGCTAAACTTTAGCTGCTGGGAATGCAGGAGGGAAAAACACAATAAAAGAGTAACTACTCCAACAAAGAAAAGCTCAAAAACCAGATGGCTTCACTGGTGAATTCTAGCAAATACTTTAAAAAGAAAAACAGAAAATATAAATAGACTTTTAACAAAAAGAGCTTTATAAAAATAGATACTTTCAAACAACAATTATGTATTTAGTTTACAATTCTATGAGTAGACAAATTGTGCTCACTCTGATGGGTGATTTTTTTTTTTCCTTTGGTCTTGAATGAGCTTATGCAGGCATTTGCAGTCAGGTGCTTGTTGGCCAAAGCTAGACTGGTACAGGATAGACTCAGCTGGGTAAGACTGTCTTTTCTCCATGTGGTCTTTCAATCCCAAGCAGGGAGCCTGGGCTTGTTTGCATGACAACCAGTCAGAAGGAAGAAGCATGCAAGGTTGCCTTGTATGCCAGCTTGGAAATGGCATCTCATTAATTATGCCATATTCCATTGGTCAAAGAGAGTTGTACCAACTAGAGGCTCTCAATAGGAGGAATTATTAAGTCATATTACAAAGGTAAGGTAACGCTATGGATGAAATCTATTACAATTATCTAAATTCAGTATACACTTAGTTGTAAATCAACACAGAAATCTTTACCTTTGAAAATTGCCCAACACTTTTATTTTTTAAGCTTTAAGGAGTCTTTAAATATGTTTTGCATACAAGTTACTTGTCAGACATATGTCTCGGGGACATTTTCTTTTAATCTGCAGTATGCTCATTTATTTTCTTAATGTTTTATTTTGATAAGCACACAATTTTAATTTTGATGAAGTTGTATTTATCATTTTTATATGGTTAGTGTTTTTTAACAATATCTGATATATCTGCATATGTCAAGATTGCAAAAATAATCTTTACATATTCTGCTAATATATCTTCGAATTAATTTTTGTTATAGTATGAGGTAGTAGTTGAGGTTCATTTATTTCCCATATAGTTATCTGACTATTTCAGCACCATCTGCTGAAAAGAATTTCCCATCAAATTGCTTTGAATCTTGTCAAAAATTAATTGCCCATGTATGTGTGGGTCTTTTTCTAGTCATTCTTTTCTTGGCATTGATCTATTTGTTTATACCTATACTATTACTGCTGTCTTGGTTTTATAGTAATTCTTGAGATCAAATAATATAAGTCCTCTAAGTTTGTTCCTCTTTTTCAAGACTGTTTCAGCTATTCTATGTCCATTAAATTTTCATATACATTTTATAAACTGCTTGTCCGTTTATACAGAAAAAAAAAAAAGATTGCTGAGTTCTGATTAAGGGTATATTGAATCTAAGTAACTATATGTTGAAGAGACAAACAACTGACTTCAAAAATGAGCAGAATGCTTGAAAAAATACTTCACAAAGTTTATACATGAAGGGCTTAAGCTCGTGAAGTAGGGCTCAATATTATCAGGCATCTGGGGAATCTAAGTTAAAACTACGATGAAGTACTACTTTACACCAGAAAGAACAGCTGATATCAAAACAAGCGACAACAGGAAATGGGGGCAAGCGTGGAACAGCTGGGATTCTCTTTTTGGCAGTTTCCTAAAACGAAACTTCCATCCTTCCCGTGGTGTACAGCATTGCCACTCTTCCGTAATCCCCCAGGAAAAATGAACGCATCGGCCTCCAAAAAGAGCTATATTGGAATGTTTCTGGTAGCTTTATTCACAGTTATCTAAAACTAGAAATAACCCAAAAGATCTTGACAGAAGAGTGGATGTACAATTTGCAATCTACACGTACAATTGAATACTACTCAGCAAAATGAAAAGGATTAATAAATTATTGATCCATATAACAACATTAAATCTCAAAAAAAATAAGTAAAAGAAGTCAGACACAAAAAGCTTGTATCCTATAATTTTTACATATATGAAGTTCGGCAGCAGGAAAAACTAACCAATGGTGATAGAAATAGGACCAGTGGTCACAGTTATAGTAGGAAAGTTTGGAAGAAAACTGTATGAAGAAATTCTCTGTAGTGAAGAAAATATGATATATCTTAATTTGGATGATAATCACGCAAGTGTATACATTTGTCAAAGCTCTTTGAACTATATACTGACAATCTATAATTTCACTACATATAAATTATAATTCAATAATCATAATGATAAAATATGACCAAATGAAAATAAATTATTCTTGAAGAATGTAAGGACTGCAGTTGTGCCTATATGTACTGCTGTAGTCCTCCTTTAACTTTACTGCAGGGCAAGGCAGAATAGGAGGAGCCTAAAGCACTCCTTCATTTGCCAGTTTTTGGAAAAATTTCTTCCTTCTGCTAAAGTGTGATAACAAATAATTTCACTTCAACAATCAAGACTAATCATCAAGCCACGTTATCCAAACCACCTCCCAACACTTTTGCTTATTTTTACAATGTCTTTCAATTCTGACAATAGCTGATGGTATTTCTAACCTTTAATTCCTTGAAAACTCTTTGTTCAATGGTGGAAATATGCCTCCCATAAATAGTAATACCACTAAACCTACATGACTCAGAATCATGAGAACATAAGGCAACAATCAGTGTGAAATCACTACAGTTAAACAGGCAAGATATAACTCCTACTTCCACATTTGGTTATACTGATCCAGGAATTTTGATTTGTTTAAGAGAAGCAGAACCATATATTTATTGGTACTCCTAATATGTAGTGTATATTAGAGGACAGTGTTCTAATATCACAAGGTATTATTTCCTGTAAAGCAATAATGTTAGTTACTTCTGGGTGATGGTATATATGGCAAAAGACTAATAAATCTTCAGCCAGTTGCCTTATTTTTTTAAAAAACAAGGAATATTTTGGTCAGAGTAATGTTCTATGGAACCCTATAATAGAGTGTAAGATAATAGGAATCCCTTAGATAATTCAGTTGACAAGAAGAGCAAACAGAGGAGGAGAATCTAAATTCAGAGTTAAAACTTATTCTGTTGATAGAAAATTGTTGCCTGTAAAGATGAGAGGCATCTGTATAATCTTTTTTTTTTTTTTGAAAGAAAGAAAAAGAGAGGAAAGAAAGTGAGAGTGAAAGAAAGAAAAAAAAAAAGAATGTATGAGAGAAAGAAAGAGGAAGAAAAAGTGGGAGAGAGAACAGGATTCTTGTTCTACTGCCCAGGCTAGAATGCA